>JAQZBX010036030.1:0-24335 GCA_029593785.1 Cabassous unicinctus
GCTGTGTGCTTCTTCCGTGTCTGCTTATCTCCCCCTTGCTGTGAGGTCCCGCTGCATGAGCCCACTGCGCCGCGCGGGCTGGCCTGCTCTCACAAGGAGGCCCTGGGAAGGGAACCTGGGGCCTCCCGCATGGTAAATGGGGGCTCTATCGATTGAGCCACACCTGCTTCCTGCTGTGAGATCTTGCTGCATCAGCCTACCGCGCCACACAGGCCGGCGGGCCTGCCCTCACAAGGAGGCCCGGAGAAGCGAACCCGGGGCCTCCCATATGGTAAACGGGAGCTCTATCCATTGAGCCACACCCACTTCCCTAGAAGATACTTTAGATGTTTCCACTTTTCACTAGTTTTTGTAGGAAAGACATAAACAGTTCTTTCATTTTCTTTCCAGAACTCATGAAGTTCACTGAGATTAGAATGTCTTATATGTGGAAATGATTACATGTTACTATCCAAAGGGCTTGATTTAATAATTACTACACTTTCAAGCCTTTAAAATTACATTCATGAACATGAACAGAAGTAAGTTTTGTGATTCTTGAAAAGTAATATTAACCAGCAATTCTATTTCAGAAATTTTAAAAATTCTGGTCTTGGATACTTAATACCTATCAGGATTATGACAAAGGTCTGTTTTTCTCACCTTACAATCTACACAGGGGAAACTTAACAATGCTTTTTGTATCCATTATGCTCCTTCATCTTTTATTTTCATATTGATTTTCAGATTCCATCAACAGGAAATATGATTCTAGCACAGAGAAGCATAACTGCTGGGGTTAAATTTATTTCTTGGGCTTCTCAAATTACCCAGATTTATAGATTTTTCTCTTCTTGATGTATGTGGCTATCTACATTATTACTCTTGTAGGAAATCACGGAATGATGCAATCATCAAAGTTAAAACACAAACTGCATCCCCCCACATTTTTTTTCCTCAGCCACCTCTCATTTTGAATTTCTGCCTTTCTTCCATCACTGCTACCAAAATGCTGGTGAACTTACTTGAAAAAAACAGAGCCACTTTATTTTTAGGATGTGGAGTACAATTCTTTTTCTTTTGTGCATTTGTGGTGACTGAATCCTTTTTGTTAGTTGTGATGTCCTACGATCACTTTGTATCTATTTGCAACCTTCTGCTCTACACAGCTGCCATGTCTCAGAATATCTGTGCCATGCTGGTGGTTGAATCATATGCATGGGGAGTAACATGTTCTTTGCGAATCACATGCTTTCTTTAATATTATCTTTCTGTGGTTTTGATACAATCAAACTCTTCTTCTGTAAGTTCACCTCACTCCCTACTCTCTCCTGCTTTGATATCTATCTCAAACAGTTGCTGCTTTTTATCTTTGCTGCCTTTAATGATGTAAGCACATCATTCATCATTTTACCTCTTGCGTGTTCATCATTGTCACCATCTTAAAGATGTGTTCATCCAGTAGGTTCCACAAAGCCTTCTCCACCTGTGCCTCACACCTAACTGCCATCACATTTTTCCACAACACCATCCTCTTCCTCTACTGTGTGTCTAGCTCCAAAATCTCCAGCTCAAAGTGTCCTCTGTGTTTTGCATCGTGGTGATCCCTTTATTTTGTCCTCGAATCTACAGTCTGAGAAACAGGGCTGTCACTGACACAGTCAAGAGAATAGTGAAGATTTTTTATATTAAATGCAAGCATCGGCAAATTTTTTCTTCAGTTATTGCATAACATCTGCCTCTGATTTGTGAATGAACTTTGTATCAAGAATTCACTCTTTTATAAAGCCATTTTAAAAATAAAGTTTATTTTATAAAAAAATATTTCATTCTTAAAGATCATTTTAGATTTTCACGAAACTCTTTACAATGGAAGTAACATAAGTATTAGATCAAAAGGATTATTCATTTCTCTGCTTGTTAAAACCAGGCAAAATTGTTTGTTTTTATCATCAGTCATTTTGTACAAAAATGAGATTTGACTTATTTTATAAGGTGGCTTTATGGAGTAAAACAAAATATAGACACCATATATTGTATACTGTATATGTAAAATTGCTTCATAACTGACATTCTCTTTTTACTTGGCCTTCAGGAAAAATTTGTATGAGAAACAGAAAAGCAAAAAAGAAGTCTCATGTAGGAACAAAGAGCTTTAATAATGTTCAAGAGGTGAGAACATTTAATTATGTCAAAGACTGACAATATTTTTGAGCTACTATTTTATGCCATATACATGAAAATATGAAAAGTATCCTATTAGTTACTTGAAGCAATGCAAATTTGAATTAGATGTAAATACTATTCATAATTTTTTCAGTAAAGAATTCTAGTGTGGATGATGATAGGCTATGAAAGAGGTTTAGAAATATTAAAATGGACTTCAGAATATTGAGAACAACAAAAGTGATGATATGGTCATGTCCTGTGTTTTATGTTTCCTTTCCATGGTGTAACAATCAGTGCAAATATATACTAATCTGCTATGGTAGTTTGAGCCAAGGCATAACGTCATAATAGGGACAATAATTTGGGTCTTCAACCACACAGGCAAAAAAACATTTTCAATATATTTCCATTCTCTAACTTTATTTTCAAACCACCTGTGGTAGTTGCCAGAACTGCTATGCTTTATATGAGTATTTCTCATCAGAAGTTTACACTGAAAAAGATAATTTATAACTGCCTGGATATACGATAGCTATCTGATATCCATTGTGACTCATGGAAATAAATACCTCATCATTTTGGTCCATAAATTCATATTTAAAATCCTCTTGCTATCCTGGATTATATCCCTTATTAATCAGACTAGTGTGTTCCTTGGCAACAACAAAAATATGTTAAATTTACCTTTTACTTCTTGTGGTAATAAATCTCTCTGTGATTTTCATCTATGTTGAATTGTCATTTCAACTATAATTACTATACAACTTTACAAAAATTTAATATACTACAAATTTTTGTAAAATTTTCAGAGAAATAAAAAAATGACATTGGAAATGAATCTAATGATATTGATGAGGCTGATTTTTTCTTCATTTCAAGTTGTCAAGTTATGCATGTCTAATTTTTTATTTCTAGATTAATACAGGTTTCACCATCCTTCAATTTGATCATATTGAAACAAAGATGAGAAGAGAATTGTGTTGCCTTTTTAAAATAGCAGTGTCACTCAACTTTTTTGACATAATCCACACATGTCAAAGTTTTCTTGGTCCTTCACCATGAATGATTATTTTAAGAATTATTTAAATATGATTTTGTGCCCTTTTTACTTTTTTTTGGTGCAGGCCAATGCATTAATCTCCTTATGTTCAAATGGAATTTTATGCTGTCATTTAGAGGCGTTCACTACCTTGGTTGCTAAGACATTTATTAAAAGAGCTTCAGGAAGATTTATAAAATTAAAATTTTGAAAGCTTGTAAAAATTTTACCTACTTGAACCTTATTTTAAAAATATAGTCAAATTTCTGCCTTCAAGTTAAGAGGCAGAAATCTATAAAGAGATTTTCTCCAACTCTTATAGTACATAAACTTAGATATTCTGCCAAATCACAAATTTTCAGGACCCATCAGATAGATGAGGACACAAACACCAAATAACCAGTTAGAGCATTCTATTTCTGGAGAGAGAGAAGAGGCTAGAGAGAGATCCTCTCTGAGGTGCAGGTGCAAACAGAAAACCTAAAGCTTATGGTGGATTAGATATTTTGAATCTTTGACAAATCAGAGAGTATCTTGGAACAGGAGCTCCAAGTTTAGTGATACACTTTGACCTAAAATTAATGTATAAGAGACCAAAATAGTCGAAAAGCCTAACCATGAATTTAAGATATTTGGTTGAAGAATAAAAATTAAAGAAAGCTGCATGCACAACATTATTCTAATTTACCCCTTTATTGTAGTCCACACATTTTTACCCATGGGGTTATCACCACAAATATATTGGTTACAACTTAAATTTTTTGTAAATTGTGAAAGAAAAAGTGCAGAGGAGAACAAGAATATGCCCTCAACATTGGAAACATTCTCTTTGCAGATCAATTTTAGGAGCACATAATGTGATTGTTGAGCATATGAAAGTTGCTTTACTTAAAACTACTTTTTGTTCATGTATGCCTTGAAAAGACCTTTAGTACGCCCATGGATATACAGACACATTTTAGAACACTGTGATCTAGGTTGTCATTATAAAGAATGAGGATAGATAGTTGAGATGGTCTCATTTAACGGCTGCCAACCTTAAAGATTCATTAGGGTAAATGCAGCCCCAACACTGGCTCTGGGTCATATGGGTTAGAAAACCAGAAAGCAGCAGGATTATTTTACTTTGACTTTGGCAAAGTTACACCTGCCTTTGCCTCTGTCATCTCTGATATGTAGGTAAACAAAGAGGAGATAACTTGCTCAGATATGATTATTAACCTGCTTAATTTAGATAATATTTAAGAACTTTAGGTAGGTTTTTAAGATTAAAAGGGTGGATACTTGCATAATATTTGGACCAGATTCTGGCTCATATATGCTCAATTGTGTAAGCTAATAATATAATTTTTTGTCCAGGAAGTTCATTTTCTTTCTGGTATTTTAAAGATTCTGCTGTGGCCTTAGACTCTATGGCCTGCAGGAAGATAAGAGATTTTGTAATACTCTGAGAAGGGGAAAATTTGTAAGAAATATTCATGAAGTTTCAGAATGACATAGGAGCTATAACCCACATATACCATACTGGGATGTAGAATTCCATATGGCACCAAGAAATTTGGAAGGAAGCATGTACATCTTTAAATAATTGTTTCACAAATTAGTCTTGTAAGCAAATCCTGATGATATGCCATAGAAATTAATTGTTTGCTTTAGTACCCTCTACAGAGATAGATTTATTTTCAATCTTTTTTATTCCGTAAGGAATAATAATTGTTTGAGGAATTTAAGGTCGCCATTTCCAAGTAGCTTAATTATGATATAAAATCTTGAGTCTATTCTCTCACATCCTGATATCTTCAGGACCAGGGAATGTCTTTCCATCAGATTTGTCAGCTAGAACTCAAATCTGGCTATTTGAAAATGGAAATGAATTTATTTTCTAAACAAATATTGTTGAAAAAGTATGTTAAATCAGCTCTTCTAATTAGAGAACTTTAAAAAGAATCCCTAGTATGATGCACTTATAATGTGAAAAACTGCTTTTGTCATTAAGAGAGGGTCGATGGAAAATTGGGACAATTTCATCTGAACGCCAAACATTGCATCACATCTATTAGTGTGTGAAAGAATACACACTAAACAAAATGGTCTATCATTTCCTTATTTATTTTTCTTCTTGCCTTTGCCTTCCTCCTTCTTTCACACCAATTTCCTTAACAGAATGTAGTAAAAATGATGATACAGATGCTCTCTCAATGTCACTTTAATTCTGAAAGTTGAATTAATATGTTTATGAGCTGGTCATTGGAAATCATGGACACGTAAACTATCTCTTCTGGAGAAAGAAAGTATATTCTTTTAAACTTTCTGCTGGGTTTACCAAAACCTAGTTTCCCATATTGACGTAGAAATTTGGAAGAAAAGTTTCCAAGTTTATTTTCTTCTTTTAGCTCTGTGCTAAATAACTCACATATTTTTTTATCATATTTTTGATTAAGTAGAGGAGAAAACTTAAGTTCAGGACCACACTTTGTTCCCATTTCTTTAAATTTAGTCCAAGTTATGGAAAAATTCAGGTTTTGTGACTTCTAATCCAGCCTCTCTGCGCTCAGTTTTCATTGCAGACATGCATGAAGGCAGGTGCGTACTTTTCCTGTAATCTAGGACCTCATATTCCCCAACATGACTGCAGAGAACCTCACTAAGGTAAATTTATATTACTGATAGAATGAACCAAAAAATGTATATTATATAGCATCACAATAGGTAGAGCCATAATTCAACAGAGTTTATTAATTCTTTTAGGAAACAGGTGTTAATTTCAATGAGGCAGTAAGCATTTCATTGATTTTATTTCAAAGTTCAGTAATCACTTAACATATTAGAACATTTCAAATCTTTATTTGAATAAATGTAGAGAATCATATAAATTCTCTTTGTTTTTAACATAATTTTTAATCAGTGGGCGCCACTGAGGTATTTAACATTTGGAATAATTTCAAAATAGTATTTTTCTTATAACTCATAAAAACAGTGTTTGATATCAAGATTCCATTTTGCTGAAGTTAATATAAAATAATTTTCCTCTATTGTCTTGTCCCAGGGGATAGATAAAAATGTGCGTTTTCATGAATATGAAATATACTGGCATATGGACAAGGAATACTGCAGCATTGTGTCAAAGTTCAGTCTCGTGGGATTGTCAGACCTCCCTGAGCTGAGAGTCTTCTTCTTCTTGGTCTTCCTTCACATCTATGGCATCACAGTGATGGCCAACCTGGACATGATTGCAGTGATCCATGCCAGCTCTAAGCTGTAACCCCCCATGTGCTTTTTCCTGAGCCACTTGTCCTTTGTGGATTTCTGCTATTTCACCACTATTGTGCCTAAAATGCTAGCCAATATGTTAAGCAAGGAGAAAACCATATCCTTTCTGCATTGCATGGTTCAATTCTATTTTTTTTGCACTTATTCAATCTCTGAGGTCATCCTGCTGACTGTAATAGCCTATGACCGCTTTGTCGCCATCAGTAACCCAATGCTGTGCATGGTGATCATGTCCCGGAAGTTCTGTATGGGGCTGGTATCTGCCTGCTACATCTGTGGAGCAGGGTGTTCTCTGGTACACATGTGTTTAGCTCCTGAGATGCCATCCTAGAGATCAAATATGATTAACCACTTCTTTTGTGATTTACCCACTATCTTTTCTCTTGTGTGTTCTGATGTGTCTAATAGTAAACTAGTGGTTTATATTGTGGCCACATTCATTGAACTCATCACAATCGCGATCATCCTCACCTCCTATTTGTTTATTCTCATCACCATCCTGAGGATGCGCTCTGCAGAAGGAAGGCACAAAGCCTTTTCCAACTGTGCCTCCCACCTCACAGCCATCGTTGTCTTCCAAGGGGTAATGCTTTTCCTTTATTGCAGGTCCAGTTCTGACTACAGTTTGGAAACTGATAAAGTGGCCACAGTGTTCTATACTGTGGTGATTCCCATGCTGAACCCCCTGATTTATAGCCTGAGGAACAAAGATGTGAAAGCAGCTCTCAGGAAAATGGTGGGATTCAAATTACTCTTTCAGAGGCCTTTTCCTTAGCTGAACTCAGGGTTTCAAATGAGAGCTTTAAGGAAGAGCTTGTGTTTGGGTGGATGAAGAAGAAAGGGTAAAGCAGGTTGGCTTTTAAGAACTTGGCTCTCTGCATCCTTTTTGTTGTCTACTCACCTTGATCCTTATTTTGATATACCCAGTATTGGAGAGAGCGTATTTCAAATGCACCTGCTTCCTTTACTCCTCTTCTCCAAGTATTTTGAGTGGGGTGTGTAGGATTTTTTTTTACATCTCAACTTTTGTGGTCTAGACAACATTAATTCTAATGAAGTTCAACTCAGAAGACATGTCTTTACAACAACCTTAATATATGTGACCTTTCTTATAGAACTGACTTCATTTTTCTTTCAGAAAATAAATATACAATTTTTTTGTATAACTTGCATTTTCTTAAACATTATGGACTGGGTTTCCCACACTTTTATGTGTATTTGTCATGTTATTTTTCAGTCATATTTGGGTTGTAATCCTCTTATTTACTACCTTTTCCACTGCAAGAAATTTAGATAAAAATTTTCTCTTATCTGAAATAGTTATAATATTCCAAATATCATAAAGTTATCATGAATATGAAATGAATATTTTGTTAAATAATTAGTATCACATATGGAATATTACAATTGATTAAGTAATTTTCTGACATTGTTACCATTCCTTTTAACTTTTCTTTTGGCTTTGTAATACACTTTAATTCTTCATTACCTGAATAAATCATATATTTTTTAGTATCCAAAATCTTCATCACTCTTGTCATTAAGGCTTCATTGCCACACAGTATCTCTTTAGTGTGGATAACTATCTGCCTTTTTATCCTTCTGAGAGATATGAGTGTAATGAGTACAAAGAGTCATCATTATGCTGTTAGCAAAAAGGCAGTCTGTGTTAGATTCAGCGTCACAAAAAGCTTTCTAATATCAGGTGTCTCCTCTGTTCCAATGTCACTTCACCGGCAAGGCCTCCACTTCTCTGAGAATAATGAACCTACACAGAGTACTTTTCAAAGAAAGAGTATATCTGTTCCTTCTTGCATTTCTTTAATCAATTTTATCATATATATCATATATCAATCACAATCACCCAACTACTTAAACCTGTAACAAAAACTTTACACACAAACTTGCTATAACGGACAATATGCATTCCCAGTTTCCTTGTAAATAGAATCTCAGTTTCCCTAGGGGAAACCACACTTCACCCATTCTCAGTGGGGCTCTGTCTCTGCACAGACTCTGGGCTTTGGCAAGTAACCACTGCTGTCACCAAGAATCACAGTCATTGGTTTCTGGCTCACTCTCGATTAAGCTAGTGAGCCAACTGTGGGTTTTGCTTAAAGTATTGTTAGTAAAGAAAAGCTTCTTTCTGTGAAGCTAAATCTCTGGGCGGGTTTAAGCAAAATTGGTTTTGGTTCTCTTTGCTAAGAAAAAGAGAGAGTCTGCTTTAGAATTAAGTCATCAAAGAAGAAGCAATACTTAGAGCTGTAGAAAGATATGTACTTGTTGACATATTTTTGGTACAATTGGATTCTGTTAACTGATCTATGTCCAGATTTTAAAGTTATATCAGCAACAAATTTCTATCTTATTTTTGTTCAAGTCATTTAAATGTGTTTGGCATCTAAATTTTCGTTTCAGCATTCTAACTTTTCAGTACCTATTACATTTAGCTAGATGCCAAATAAATGTTTCTGTTTCATAAAATAGTTGAATTGTTCTTTGCTTCTGTTAATTTTTAGGAAAAACTTCATGATTTTCATAGACGTGAGATCTAAATTTTTACTACATTTTTATGCATAATCGCATCTTAAAACTTGTAAATCTCTCATTTATTTTCAGAATAAATTGTCTTTGCTTTCCTTAAAAAAAAAACAAACAGTTTGGCATCAAAAGATACCTTTTTATTATAGAATAAACTTCACTTCCCATGAAGAAGAACGCAAGTCCCTTTTAGTCTAAAGCAAATATATTATAGCAGCTGTATATGAATATAATAAGCAACATATTAGCTCTATGTCTCATCTTCACATCTCCAAGCATGACCCAGAATTTGCTATTTCCATGTAATTTTTTCCTCTCTCTTCTCTTATTCACTATTCCATCAAAATCAGTAAAGCCTAGTTTATATCATCTAGCATTTCTATTTTGTACTTAGGACAGTGTAACCATTGGCCAATTTGATGTAATTATGAATTCCAAAAATATAATTGGATCATGCTTGTAAACTGATCTGTTAATCTGGGCATGATAAAGTTATGATTAGGGTGTTGAGCCCCACCCCTTGGTGGGTGGGGAATCAAATGTAAAAGGCATGGTAAGAACAGTTTTGAGCAGCAGCAGTCTTTTGACAAGCAGTTTTGATGTTGTAAAGAAGGCCCCAGGAGAAAAGAAGCAAGCCATTCGCCTGATTGTCTACAGCTGACCTTGTGGAGGAAACAGGAGCTAAGTCTGGAGAGAAATGCAGCCCCAGGAAGAGAGGAACCCCAGAAGACTGAACCCTGGCAAAGGCCGGCAGCTGTCTTGCTCTAACACGTGGCAATGGACTGTGGTGAGAGAAGAAACATAACGCTTTATGGCCTGGTATCTGTGGACTTCTACCCCAAATAAATACCCTTTATAAAGACCGACCCATTTTTGGTATTTCACATTAGCACCCCTTTGGCTGACTAATACAGACAGTGTTGGGCCCAGTATGTAAGACATACACATATTGGTTGAATGAATATTTCTTGATATGTGCTGGCCTTGAATTAGCAGAAATCAATTTGAACACAAATAAAAATATATCATAGAATTCATCAGAGTGATTAGCTTCCTTTCCAATTTTTTCTCTTTAAACACGTTCAGTGCCAGGATCTTTTTATCTCTTGATGGTTAGCTAGATAAATTAATGTTTTCTCCCAGTTTGTTTCGCCATCCCTCCATATAGAATATTCCAATGCTTGCATAATCAGTTATTTGAGCTCGTTAAATCTAATTAGATAACAAATATTATAACCTAATTTTCTCTCAAAGGCAAGATATACTTCTTTGGGGAATTCTCAAGATGTAGAAAAACACATTACCTCATTTTGTTTTGTGTTTAATTAACTCCTAATTAGAACTGTTTAATTGCTTACCCATCTTTTCCTTTAGGAATTTGGATATTAGAGTTTAGGGTCCTGAAATCTGACGCAGCGTCATGAAGATGATCTTAACAATCTCAAGGCAAAAGATAAATAGGTCTTCATTTTTCTAAGGAACCACAGCCTTCCTATGGGAGGCAAAAATCTCTTCTGGAATAGAGAAGGTTTGCCCCAAATAAATTCTGATAATGTTGCATGGAACTTTTTTTCACATTTGTCTCTGTGTTTCAAACTTGATTTTACCACTTGAAAATAAACTGAGGCTTTGGAACGTGTGGTAAGAATGTGGATGAAAGAGGGGTATTAACCTGGTAAATAATGTGACAGAATCATAGAATATTAGAGCTGGATTTGTGTTTTAAAGTCTCACCTTCTTACATTCATTTAGCTTACACAGAGAAAACTGATGTTCTGGAAGGAAACATACCTGGAATAAGGTCATAAATCCTCAGGGTAACTATAATAAAAACAACAAAAACAATCGAACACATTTAACACGTGTTTTCATTGGGCAACTGTCATTATTAATGAACTCTGGTTAGGAATCCAAAACTAAACACAATTTCAAATTACCTCTTATTAAAAGTTAAACTGATTTATATAACAATCGAGGCTGACCCATTTTTAATAGCTTATTTTTTATTCTCTGTTATGGTAATACACTGATAACAACAATTGTCACACAAATAACAGGACTGGGTTTGGAAGGCTAAAAGAGCAAAAGTGGATACTACGTATTAATTGAATGTTCATTGACTGCAGGAAACAGCTATTTTAATTGAAATTTGGAAACAATAAGAAGAGGTATTGATATCAGAATATCAGAGCATGGAGGAAGCGCTTCACTCAGCTGCTCTTTACTCCTTGAGGAAGAGTTGTGGCTCTCAGGATGGGATGATTCTCAGCAGTGTTAAGATCTCTGGTGGCATGTCCCAACAAAATATTCCAAAGTCTGCTTTTCCAACCTGTGACGAGAGTGGTGAAATGATGAAAAGTTGTTAGCCACAGCCAAGAGTCTATTTCTGCTGGATTCACAAAAACAGTAACTGGAAAGTAAGATGGAATCCCCTTCTTCTCTCCTCTCCACATCTTTCCAAAACTCCCCTTCTACCTTTCCTTCCCCCTCTACCTCCAGTTCTTCCAATTAGCAGAAACAAACAGGATGGCAGCCAGCAAAGTTGTCTGGGAATTCAAAACTTAGAGTCACAGAAGCAATATCATAGCCCAAAGAATGGAAAGGAAGACATGGAAATAAGACAAGAGGCAACAAATTCAACTTCTAAAGAATTTGCCCTCTACAATCCAGGAAGAAATTTTTGTCCTCTTCTCATCAACCCTAGATGAGAAGAGGAAAAAAGAATATAACAGGGGTGGTGGTCATCCATTAAGATATATGTGAATGAAGTTGCATATCAAATAGTTAATCTAATATTTCCCCATAATTTCTATGAAATAAGCAGTTCTTGTGTTTTCCTTGGCTGATTTTAGTCATAGTAATTAAGATGATGTTCCCCTGGGCAGCCTCCTTCAAAAGGAATTTTACTATTCAATAGAATATTTTCTTAGCAGTAGGTAACATCTGTCCTTTTGTAGAATTGAAAGAAGGATTCAGAACTTAGGAAAGGGATGAACAAGAAATATACATGACTGAAACATAGAGATATAGCTGTTCACTTTTAACTTTACTTTCACATTTAGTGTTTGCAGTCAAATAAAGTGATATATTCAAAGTGTATAAATCACCCAGAAAAATATATAAAGAAGATTTTGGGATGGTTATGCCTACTCTGTTTATAACTGAGAGGCAGCTTAGATCCCATGGGGCATATGGATGGAACTATCTTGCTTGCAGTTGCAGACACTCTTTGTTCCCTGGGATGGGCATTGTCCATCATCATCTCCTTGTTAGATGTCCTGGGTGAGCTCAATGGACTGGAGAGCAGCTCTTGAAGCTCTACTGAGATTCTGTACTCACCTGGCATGTGAATGGACCAATGATTTAAGTATCTGGGACATATATTTTACAAGTATATTGCTAACTATAGGTTGAAATAAAAGGGGCAGAAGAGCCATGTGTAGGGAAACTATAAATGAGTCTAACAGTTACACTGGGGAGTATAAGTTTCAGAATAAGACCCACTGACAGGGACCTGAATTTCTGAGGTTGTCTGTCCTGCTAATAGTTTCTGGATGAGTCTAGAGCTCTCAGGTGGCCCGCTATTTAAGGCACTGTTTACTGTGGCAGTCAATGAGATCCTGCTGAGACATTCATAAGTGTAACTTCTGGAATGTCCTCCTGATTCCTTTTGAAATCTCTTAGCCATAAAAACTCATTTGTATTTAGTATTTCTGCCTTTACTATTCTAGCAATGGGAGAAATTTTATCATTGATATAAAGGCAGTATCCACCAGAGGTTCTGATGGTAGGGAGAGGGAAGAATAGTAGTAATATAGGTGCATTTTGGGGACATTGGAATTGCCCTGCATGACATAGTGATGATGAATACAGGCCATTATATATTTTCTCATAACCTACAAAATTGTCTGGGATAGAGTGTAAACTATAATATAAACTACAGTCCATGGTTAGTAGTAATGCTTCAGTGTGGGTTTATCAATTGTAACAAATGTACCACACTAATGAAGGATGTTGTTAATGTGGTAAAATTTGGGAGGGAGAAGGACTAGGGCATATGGGAACCCCCTATATTTCTTATGTAACATTTATGTAATCTGAAACTTCTCTAAAAATTAAAATTAAATATTTAAAAATATATATAAAAATATTTTTCTTATAATAATATATTTGAGCTATAATAGGACTTTAGAAAACATTCTATTGCTGACTTTACCCAGAGACTAGATTTCTTAAATCAGGTAGATGATCTGTCAGAATAATTCAGGGACAGAAAAAAAAAAAGGAGAAAACTTTAACAAATGGAAGCATTTCATTTTCAATTATATTTTATATTATTTTCTGTGAGAATTCTGTTCAAGCATTTTGTCTTATGTTTACTCGATACTAATGTTTTCACAGTGATTTGAAAAATATATCTAAGAACATTGAATCCTAAGGAACATATTTGAAAATTTTTACAGTTTGGTATATGTTGTTTAATGTTATGTATTAGGCATGATCCTTGAAGTATAGTTTACTTTTTTGTATTTATAGTTATTTTTTTGCAAATTAAAGAATGAAAGCTGTGAAAATAAATCTTGATCTATTCTACATTTTATTTTGAACTTTTACTTTTGAAAATGTGAAATTAATATACTAATTGTATTGGTTTTTATGTGATTTTATGTTTGCTGAAAGAATGTTTGATTACAAAGTAATTGTCTAACTCCTTTTCCCAAATTATACAATAATTTCCACAACACTATTTATTGAGAATCTTTTCCTAATATATTAGCTTATGAAATATCTGCTGAAATATATAACATCCTTAAATAAACTATATTTTAGCATTGTTCTTTTTTCCAGGTCCTTGATATATAACATAACACCCATCTCATTTCCTTTAATAAATATAAAAGATAAATATTTTTCTAATGCCATTTAATACTTAATGAACAAAACTTACTCTAACAGAACCATGGCATATATTGGTATTATGTGAGACAATAAAATATATCTTCTTTCTTCTATTAGTCATTGACAATGTTAAATAGACAGAATAGTCTTGTGCCTCTAGCTGGGCTGAATATTTGTCAGTGGGAGGAGGGCATTTTTAAACTAGAAATGCAGTAAACATCGCCATGAATGGGAACATTTGACAAGTTCTTTGTGTATGTTTTCCATTAGAGAGTGTCTTATAAAGTATTCACATTCCAAGGAATCAATTAACTCATCCATATCAGCATTTGTTCATCTTATACTAAAATTTACTTTTGAAAAGTAAAATCAATAACCAGAAAACTAAGGTTCAGAATTCCAAAATTAACTTAAATTTTCAACACAAAATTTGTTCAAGAACCAAGCAAACAGCATACAAGGTTAAAATGTTTCATATTCTTAAATTTGAATCAAGTTTGAAATATGAAGTCAATTGTTTAACTCTTTTAGAATCATTTTAAAGCTATTTGTTTTATAATCAGAATCATCTTTAAAAATGTAGGAATTAGAGGTAGTTCATGATACCATAGGGCTAGAGCAAACCATAGTTTAAACTCCTAAACTATGGGCATCTTTCACTTTATTGCGCTTTGCTTTATTGTGCTTTGCAAATATTGATTGTTTTTATAAATTGAAGGTTTGTGAAAATCTTGCCTTGAAAGAGTCTATTTGAACCATTTTTCCAAGAGTGTGTGCTCACTTCAAGCCTCTGTGTCATATTTTAATTAAGGTCTGTACATAATATTTTAGACATAATGTTACTGCACATATAATAGACTAGAGTATAGTGTAAATATAGCTTTACATACACCAGGAAACCAAAAATTCATGTAACTTGCTTTATTGCAGACTCTTCATGATGGCATTCTGGAACCAAATCCACAGTATCTCAATGGTATGCTTGCAACATTATTATCAGCTTTTTTTTTCTTTTTTTTTTTTCTTTTTATTGTGGGTAAAAATCAAATTTTTCACAATACATACCAATATTTTTAAAATGATATATAAATATATATGCATATATGTGCATTTGCTTACATAAATGTTATTTTTTTTATGTATATATATTTTAAAAGGTGCTTAGATTACCTAGATATTGCATAGAAATTACAGGAATTCCCATGTTCCCCACCTCCCACATCTCCCACAACATCCCACACAAACATCCTTCATCAGTGTGGCACATCACCCACAATGGATATATACATCCTGGGGCCTTGCCACCAAGCATAGACCACAGTTCACATCGTAGACCACACTTTCTCCCACACAGTTCTGCATAGTATATGCTGATGTAAAATGGCCTACATGTGTCACCTCAACGCCACTCAGGACAAGCCCCAAGTCCTGAAAAAGCCCCTGTATTTCAACTTCCCTTCCCCTTCCTGCCCAGAGAGCATTCAGTGGCCACCGGCTCCACCTCACTGTTATAATTTCTTTCATTGCTTGAATCACAATATGTCTACAACAGAATACCATTAAGTCAACTCTAGTCCATAGCTCTTCCCCCAATCCTGAGGGGACTGAGATGGTGTTGTTCACTCCACCTCCAAGTGAGAGAGGGCTTATATCCCATGGATACGGTGGATGGGATTACCCTGCCTGCAGCTGCAGAACATCTCCATTCCCTAGGATGGCCGTTGCCCATCGTCGTC
Organism: Cabassous unicinctus; assembly: GCA_029593785.1. Classification (NCBI taxonomy): domain Eukaryota; kingdom Metazoa; phylum Chordata; class Mammalia; order Cingulata; family Chlamyphoridae; genus Cabassous; species Cabassous unicinctus. Next base: position 15,634 of record JAQZBX010036030.1, read on the forward strand.
TCCTCGCCAGGTGAATTGGATGAGTCCATAGAGCTGTAGGGTAGGAGTTGCAGCTCCACCAAGATTCCAGGCACAGCTGGCACATATGTAGGACAGAGGCTGCAGTCTCTGGAAGTACAGCTACAAACTCCAGCATCATATATAGAAGGGACTGATGGACCATGTGCAGGGAGGACTTATTTAAGTCCAACTTTGTCACTCTCAGGAGCACAGATTACAAAGTAAAGCCCACTATTAAGTCATCAACCTCTGGGGCTATCCCCCATTATATAAGACCTGGGTGTCTCCAGAGCCCTCAGGAGCCCCTCTGTGTGGGGTGATATCCACTTTGGTGTTCTATGAGATCCTACTGAGGTGTGCATAAACATTATCTCTGGGATGACATCCCAACTCTCTTTGAAGTCTCTTAACCACATGAACTCATTTCTCTTTACCTTTTCCTCCTTTTATTCAAGGTCTTTTTCCAATCATGTTGCCAGTTGGCACTTGGTATTAATCCCTCGTTGCCAGGGAGGCTTATCCCAGGGAGTCATGTCCCACATTGGGGGGAAGGTAATGCATTCATATGCTGAGTTTGGCTTAGAGAGAGGCCACATTTGAGCAACAAGGAGGCTTTAAGGTGGCAACCCTTAGGCACCCCATAACAGTAGGCTAAGTTTCAATTACAAGAGCAAAGACTCATAAGGCTAGTCATCAATAACAAGAACCCATCAGTGTACTATCCTCTTTTGCCAGACACTGCCCCTGCACTCAGGGGACTGTTGCTGCTCCCTTGGAGAATGTGGCAGAGCTATAAAACTATAAAACTATAAATATAAAACTATAGTTTCTATTACAAGTTATCCCTGTGTCGCTACCTGTAATTTTAGACAAATCCACAAAACCCTTGTGGTCACAATTTCATAAATAACACTTATTTTGAAAGAAACCACATTGGAAAGAATTAATCACAAGTCATTCTCCAATTAATCCTTATAATAACTATGAGTATTGTAATTAGACGGACGGAGACACTGTGTCCTTGTGTTAGCACCAATATTTCTGAATGTTCACTCTTCTTCTTTAGATCTATTACCATTTCATAGTTAAACTCTTATAATAGTTACCATTATTAAACATATCCAAAATAAATAACCCTTTATAATTTAACTATAATATAATGATATTTTTATTCTCAATTGCACAATACAGCCAATCTCAGAGATGTTATTACAGGTGAAAATACATTTTAAAAATCAGTGAAAAATAGTATGGATACAGGTCTGTCAGGAAAAAGAAGAACTATTGAGTCCATATTTAATTGTATATTATAAAATGTATTTTCTTTGTTCAGTCAAGGTCCAAATGTTTTTCAATTCTTACATCAAAGATGGAAAGCCAGGAAAGGAAGGAAGAAAGATTGGAAGACGAGAAATGAACATAAGACTGGGGATCCAGGGTGAGCTGCAGCAAATAATATAAGGGCTTGAACAGTGGACATGTTCTTACTCCTAACATGAAAAGCATTATTGTAATCTCAAATGTTTCAGATGAACAAAATAAGGTTCTGAGTTCTGTTTCAATAAAACTTAATAACATGCAGTCTTGGGTAGACATAGAAATGGGGGAGGAGAATACAAAGGTGAAAGAGAAATAGTTTGTGATCTCTAAGAATCCACACTTTAGTTGGTGAGAAAGCCACATAAGTGTATAAACAGGTAAGTAGAACACACTGTGGTCTTAAATAAGTAGACAATGGATGATGAACAGAAATTTTTACTGTCAAATAATATGAACATAGTCTGCAGCAGTCAGACCTTATATTCAGAGGTTTTTGTTTTGTTTTTGCATCTCACAACCAGTAACACTTATCATTTCCATGCATTTACTACTAGTCATTTTCCTTATAGATACACATTTTTACAAAATTGCATGAACTATATAGATACCATTACATGTCCTTTTTTCACTTAAGCTTAGATACTAATTTTTTCATGCTGTTAACTTTATGCTTACATTTCTATTATGTTTACATCTCAGCAGTTTTTGTTGCATGATTCACTCAAATTGATGAAACATTTCACAAATGTGCCAATATGTACAATTGTGGAAATCATTAAGTTGGACTTATGGCCTTCAAAATCATGTGTTTTAGTTTCCTTCTTGCAAAAACAAAATTGGCTTATGGTTTTAAGGCTAGGAGAAGTCCAAAATTGAGGTATTAGCAAGGTGATGCTTTCTCCAAAAAGACGTGGCCTTCTGGGACTAGTGGCCAGTGTATATGGGTTCTTAGCTTTTCCACCACATGACTGTGATCATGGACGTGTCTTCTCCTTTCCCTCTGGGTTGCATTAAACTTTACCCTCTGAATGCTCTCTGTGGCTTTCTCTGTCTTTTTCTGAAGTTCATTCTGCTTATATAGGACTTCAGTAGAACAAATTAAAGTCCAACCTGTTTCGGTTGAGCCATCTCTTAAGTATGATTGTGAAGAGACATTATTTCTCTGGGTCCTCTCCCATCTAAATACAGATCAAGACAAAGTATATGTTTAAACTGGGACACACAATTCAATCCACCACACGATGAGACAATAAATTCTAGTTGTTTATGCCAATCAGTTTGTAGTATTTGTCATATCTGCCCTAAAAAACTAAGTTGATATGTTTAGATATATTTCTTGAAATTTATGAATGTATAATTTTTACAGAAAAGTGGAGAGGAATAAGGCTACTAAAGAACTATATGGGTGGCATTCTAAGAACTAGACAATGCACCTACGTTACTGGGAATCTCTAATATTTGCATACTGGGAAATTATTCGCTTATGATAGATTTCACTTGTAATATAATGTAGTAAACATTTATTAAATGTAATTATTTTTGGAAGAGATAACACATTCACATGGTCCACTTTCTCTTCCTTTATCAGTTACCCAAAAATTACCATTTTATCCTTCCAGAATTATTTTATGTATATTACAGAAATATATAAATGTAAGTTAAATTCTTTGTAGTTATTTTAATTGATGAGCAGGTATAAGAGGACAGGTCTATAGGCAAAAAGACCAATATGGAGGCTATTGAATAGTAAGAGTGTGAAGTAATTAAAATATTTTCTAAAGAAATAATCAGTGGTAAGAGAGAACAGAGAATCAAGAGCTTGATAGAAATAAGGATAGTTAAGGGAATCAGAAATGTGAAAGACTTGATGAAAATTATATGACAATTTGAAGCAAATATGAGAAAATGCTGTCAATAGTAGACAATCTATATGTTTATCAGGGATCTAGAATCTTGGCAATAACATCAGAAACCCTCATGATACTGGTTTTAACCCAAGTTGTAGTTTTTTCTGGGGACACTGAGAAAACAAATTCTCAGCATTGGTTGTCTGATCCTCAATGTACATGAAGAGATACTTTGTGCCTAACACCCTTTGCAGAACATAACTGAGTAGCAGAGGGACCAGAAGGCTGGATCTTCCCACTCCCCATTGTGGTTAATGTCACCAAGTGGGCAGTTTTACTTTTGCAGAGACTAGGATAATGGAATACACTTAAGAACTATTTTTGATTAAATTAAAAGATGACTTCTGCTATGGTTCCTTATTATACAATAAACTTTGGAGTCTATGGAAAGATCACAGAGACAGGGAGAAGACCTTTAAACCATTATCTAAGTGTCATATAAAATGTATATAAAACTACTGTTGTGTTCCTTCAGAGTTTCCAAAAAACTGATTACAGAAGAAAACAGTAGTTAATGTTGATTGCTTGCTTTGAGAGCTCTGGAATATAAGTCAACAGATTTTCTCTAGGATCATGGTAGCATAGGGTGTGAAAGTAAATATCAGAGTCTTAGCATATCCCCTAAACAAACTCTTCAGAGCTTGGAGAACTTTAATGAGGTGAATACACCACTCAGCATTTTAACTATTACATGTTCATTGTTGTCATCATCCTGAAGATGCATTCAACCAGTGGATGCCACAAATCCTTCTTCACCTGTGTCTCACACCTGACTGCTTTCAGACTCTACCATGGCCCAAACATTTTCCCTCACTGTGTACCCAAACCCAAAATCTACAGCTCAAAGTGGTCTCTGAATTTTACACATGGAGATCCCCACGTTTTAATCCTATAATCTAAAGTCTGAGAAATAGGCTTGTCAATGACATAGTGAGAAAAATAAGCAGAAATAATTTTTTATTTGGAATTCATAAATCAGATAATTTTTTTCAGTTATTGCATATCACCTCTTTTGAACTTAACCATCACAATCACTCAATGCTGGAAGTCAGTAGGGTTTAGTATCAGTTTTGTTTCTAGTTTTAAATTGATGCAAATCCTGAGAAAATTTCACCATATTAAAAATAAATGGGAATAGAAACTCTACTGAGTATTGACTTGTCATAATAATGTCATTCAATCTTTCAATACCATCCAAGTTATGTGTAAATTTCTCACACTGATTTTTCATAAAAGTAAATTTTGTGAATGCATTAAACTCAGTTAATTTGTCTTTTTATTTTGTTGAATGTCCAACATTTAGAAATGACCTGACTTTCATTAAGGCTTTTTAGGTAAGGTAGTGAAACATGGGCCAGATACTCCACTTCTCTCTGTATCATTAACCATTGCCAAGTGACTGTGCAGGTCTTCACATCAAATGTTGGATTCTATATCTCCATTCATTGAACTTAGGCACTCATATAATTTGCTTTGCTTGACAGAAGGTGATATTGTGCCAGTATAAAATATTTGAGAAGCCTTATGGCTTTGCACACTGTCTTGTAATTCTGTAAACCAGCTATGTGAATATTCATGCACTAAACTAATAGAAATTGAGAGACTCATAGCCTGTTGCCCTTACCCAACATTATAATAGTTGACAACTAGCCAATCACCTCACTTGTAAGTAAGGCTCACTAACTTGCACACTGACCATCTCCTACATATGAGCAAGCCAATCCATGATCAACCAAGCCTGGACTAGATTAGCACCACTACCTAGCTGTTTCCTGCAAGAATGAAAAATATTAAGTAGTTGTATTTAGGAAGTATGTTTGAGAGTGGCTTGCTACACAGTCATTGGAATCACTCACTCTCTCAAATTTTAGAAAAGATACCAAGAAAGTCTTTTCCAAAATTTATCATATGACAATTAAGAATACCTGTTTTTTATATTTAGGAACACCTTGTTTAAACAATGCAAAAAATTTGGAAATTTATGTTGATTTCATTGAACATTTTAAATATAACATATTAATATTGTATTATCTTATGTGCTTTAAGTACATTTTCATCAAAAGCATAAGGTATCACATATAGATGATTCAGTTCATGTATAATGAGCATGAATCAATTCCACTCATTTTTTTTTAAATTTGAATCAACATTTTATAAAGACCACAAAGTTTCTTAAACTGAAAATAAATAGATAGGCAAGGCAGATTTGGTGTGAGCATGTTGCCTATATGATGAAAGTCATCAATGCAAACAATGATTTTTAAAGATGTTCTTATAGTTTTGATCTCATGGGACTCTCTTTTTCAGTCGGGATCTATCTTTTGGCAATAATTTAGTGGTGCATTAAGAAAAAAATATTATTAACTATTATCATCACTGTATTATATATCTGATTTCAAAACATCACCATTTCGCCTAAAATATATGTCTTTTGCCTTTCATTTCCATGGAAAGTGGCTTAGCTTTCTGGCTGCTAAGCAATACCAAACAACAGGTTGGCTTAAGCCACTGGAATTTATTGGCACATGGTTTTGAGTCTAGGAGAAGTAAAAAATTAAGACGTCAGCACTACAATAATCTCTCCCAAAAGTCTGTGGCATTCTGGAGACAGGCTGTTGGCCATCCTTGATCCTTGTCTTTTGAGTTTGTTTATTTTTTTCCAATTATTGTTTTTATGAAGAATTCAGCTATATTTGATTTAGGGTATCCTTCATTTAGTTTGGCCACTGGTTGATTAATAATTTCATCAAAGGTCCTATTTACCAATGGATTACCAACCAGAATCAGTGGTTGGGACTTGAAAATGCCTTTTTTGGGGGGATGTGATTCAATCCGCAATAGAAATAAATGATAGAAAGCCTTAAGAAATAAGAAGTCATACCATGGTTTAAGGTGTTTTGATTAATAAAAGTTCAGGATAACAATGCTTCAAGATGTTTTTTTGTTTTGAGTTTAGACTATAATTTTTGTACTTGTTTTTGTTATGGGGAACTTCATCATGTAATGTGTGAATGGATAAGAGGAATATCTAGGTTTTGTGAAGTGAAAGAAGAGGAAAGTAAAATGTGCTAAGTGAGAAAAGAGAACCAAAAATAAACTCCACCCCTAAGGGCATTCTCAGATTAATTTTATGCAAACAAAAATAATGTTAAAGATTTGGACATGGATGCACGTATAATTAATTTTATCTATGAAATTCTTGAAATGTTCAGTATTTCCAGGGCTAATAAACTGGGGTGTGAACATACTGGGCTAGGGAAACATTATGGAAACATCAAAGGACTAGACCTGGGAGAGCTCTTTGACACATTCCCATTTAATGGCCTCTGGTATTGAAAACGCCCACTGGGAAGTATGCCATCTCACCTTCCTTTTGTCCCTCTGCTCTTCACACAGTCATATAGGTGGTGCAAACCAGAAAACAGCATGTGGCCTTTTCCTACCAGGGACTTCTTGCATGATTCTGGGCAATTTACATCTGTCTGTACCTCAGTTAACTCATTTATAAAGAGCACATGAGGAAACTACCAATTTCATTTATTCTTATAAAGATGAAGAGAGTTTCCTTTATTAGAACAAACTTAGCATGTAAGAAATACTCAGTAATGTAAGATATTATTTTTATTTTTATTATTACTTCGACCATAAAATATCAAAGTTTTCAACATATACAGAGATCAATAAAAAATAAAAACGGATGGATTAGAAGTCTTAATTATTTATCCAAAAATATCAATAGGTAACAGAGAAGTTTATTATATTTTATGAACATTATTTTCTAGTATCTCAGGTTTGGATAATTGATTGAAGAACTTGTGGGGAAAAATAGATTTGAAACCATGGAACAATAAAGTTAATTAAATAATATTTTAACTTCTTCTAATGACTTAATGTCAAGTCATGAATTGTGGAAGATGAGTTTAAAGAATCCTACAGGCTTCTGTAGTTCTTTAGGTTTATAACAATCTAGTGTGATCTGTCAATTAAACTGAGAGGTTTAAGAATCTGTAATCTATTATTTCTGACTTCCTTCTAAACTTCACAAAACCATGTGCTATTCTTTATTGCCAAAATTAACTCTCCTCAATATTCTCATTTCTGTTTTTAAGAGAGAGCAAAAAATGAATTTTAGATTCTATAATGGAGAATGACTATTAGTTTTTTGTTTTTTTTCTTATAACTCATATAAACAGTGTTTGATATCAAGATTTCATTTTGCTGAAGTTAATATAAAATAATTTTCCTCTATTGTCTTGTCCCAGGGGATAGATAAAAATGTGCGTTTTCATGAGTATGAAATATACTGGCATATGGACAAGGAATACTGCAGCATTGTGTCAGAGTTCAGTCTCTTTGGATTGCCCTGAGCTGAGAGTCTTCTTCCTCCTGGTCTTCCTTCACATCTATGGCATCACAGTGATGGCCAACCTGGACATGATCTCAGTGATCCAGGCCAGTTCTCAGCTGCACACCCCCATGTACTTTTTCCTGAGCCACTTGTCCTTTGTGGATTTCTGCTACTCCACCTCCATTGTGCCTAATATACTGCCCATATCTTGGACACGGCAAAAGCTATTTCCCTCCTGGCATGCTCTGTACAACTCTACTTGTTTTGTACATGTGTGGTCACGGAGGTCATCCTGCTGGCTGTGATGACCTAAGACCACTTTGTGGCCATCTGTTACCCACTGCTGTACACGGTGATCATGTCCTGGAAGCTATGTATAGGACTGGTGTCTGACTGCTACATCTTGGATCAGCATGTTCTCTGATTCACATGTGTTTAGCTCTTGAGATCCCATCCTATAGATTAAATGTGATTAACCACTTTTTCTGCGATTTGCGTGCACTCTTATCACTTGCCTGCTCTTATGTGTCTATGAATGAACTGCTGTTGCTCATTGTGACCACATTCGATCAGATCATTAGCATTTTGATCCTCCTCACCATCCTGTTTGTTTATTCTCATCACCATCCTGAGGATGCACTCTGCAGAAGGAAGGCGCAAAGCCTTTTTCACCTGTGCCTCTCACCTCCCAGACATCATTGTCTTCCACTGAAAAATCATTTTCATTTATTGCAGGCCTAGTTCAGACTACAGTCGGGAAATTGATAAGGAGGCCACAGTGTTCTATACTGTGATGATTCCTGTACTGAACCTCCTGATCTACAGCCTGAGGAACAAGGATGTGAAAGCAGTTCTAAGGAAAATGATGGGCTCCAAAATATCCTTAAAGACATTTTTTTTGGAAAATATTCAAGATTCCTTTGTGCAGGGTGGTGAAATGGTAGTAGGTGGCTTAACTTAGAGTTTAGAGAACAGTTAGTTTCTAGGTAGCTTTGAATGAATCTTTTTGGCTAGCATATATTTGTGGCTTTTCAATTTCAAAGTGTAGATTTGAACATATTTCCAAAGGCTTATTCCATATTTTTCTATTCTTCAATTTGTTTTGTTTTAACTGGCAAGGGAAAAGG
>JAQZBX010036031.1:0-24340 GCA_029593785.1 Cabassous unicinctus
CAATTATTTTGTTGACAGCTGAAAATTTTAAATAATACAGTGTGGTAGCTTTGAAATTCAAATTCTTCCCTCCATTTGTTTGTTGGTTTAGAGACTTCATGGTGTAATTCTCTAAAGTTTGTATTTATGTGCATCCACTGAAATCTCTGCTTGATTGTCTTAGTGATTAGCTAATGAGTGGACAGAGATTTCTTTAGTGCCTTGAACCAATAAATCTCTTTCCCTTTGCCATGGGCACTGTGTGTGTGTGTGTGTGTGTGTGTGTGTGTGTGTGTGTATGTGTTGGGGCATGATTTCAGTGCTCTGGCAGTTTACAATTCTGTGTTTATTTTCACTTGCTGCTTGTTCAGAACTAAAGGTCAGCCAAAGATGAGAGATTAGGGCCATTGTAAGTCTTTCCTGGACATGTGCACAGCTCTTTAGATACCTGTAGCCTTCATGATCTTTAGGAATATGTCAGAGTTTTTTAAAGCAAATCCCGTATGGACATCTCAACCCCAGATTTTCCTTTCAAGTTGTTGGTCCCAAGTGGTATCACTGTCTGAGTAGGTGTGATGTTAAACAACTGCCACTGATTGTTTCAGCAAACAAATTTAGGATAGAGCTTTTCCCACGGAGAAACTCTGAATCAAGTGAAATCAAGACAATCACTGTGAATCAGCTTTTTCCGGGGATCTTCCATATAGGATAAATAGAGATAACTATTTGGGGATGGGGCTTATTTTGGGACCTCTAAACCCATTCTGCTTGCTCTCATGCTTGCTATGCTGCTGGTTTTCACAACTACCATGGTTGTAAGGCTGCTGGTTTTCAATCCTACCATGGAGCTGGGGAGAGGCAGTTGGATACAGGGTAAGTTAAAATGCTTCAAAGCTCACTATTCTTAGTGTGATTCAGCCATTTTTCTGTAATAAATGCTTCTTGTATTTTTGGATGCTCTTGATTAATTTCTGCAGTACTGGAAAAGTTGATTTTTATTATTTTTACCAATTTTCTTCCTTTTTTATTAATTTTTTAGGATTGGCTATTCTGAGGTCCTGATTTCACCATTCTAGATGTATATTCTAATATCTGCCTTTTAATTGGAGTGTATAGCCAATTTATACTTAATGTTATTAACAATATGCTCGGTTGAAATGTAACATCTTATTATTTATAGTCTCTGTTTTCTTATTTTCCTGCCTTCTTTTGACTTATTTAAAAAAATAATTGGTATTCCATTTTATCTCCTGTATTAGTTTATTAGTATGTCACCTTTATTTTATCTTATCTTTAATTTTATTTAATTTTATTGATTGTTCCTCTAGGCAGTGTTTCTAAATTATTATCTAGGGATCCCAGAGTGACTCTCATACCCTTTTAGAGACCCAGGAAGTTAAAAGTATTTTTGTAATGATATTAAGACTGTACTTTTTTTGTGTGTCTTTTAAAACTCACTTTCTCTTGTGAGTGTACTGTTGAATTTACCAGAGATTACATGATATGTGAGTATCTTATTGTTCTGACAGCTAATAGAATGTGTTTTTGAGTTTTAAAAGTTTTTTCAGTTTAATTTTAATATGGTAAATATCAATAGATATAACATAAACAATAAAATCTTTGAAGTACTCGATAACTTTATGTGTGTGTGTGTGTGTGTGTGTGTGTGTGTGTGTAGAAATCAAGTTGGAAGAAATGTGCCAAACTTTTAATAATTGTTACTTTTGAGGGATGAAATTTTGGAGAATATATACTTTCTGTGTAATGTATTTCTGTTAAAGTTTTAATTATTTAACAGTGTATTAGTCAGCCAAAGGGGTGCTGATGCAAAATACCAGAAATTGGTTGGTTTATATAAAGGGTATTTATTTGGGGTAGAAGCCCACAGTTACCAGGCCATAAAGCATAAGTTACTTCCTCACCAAAGACTATTGCCACATGTTGGAGCAAGATGGGTGCCAACGTTTGTGAGGGTTCAGGCTTCCTGATTTCCTCTCTTCCCAGGGCTTGCTTGTCTCCCAGCTCAGCTCCTCTGCTATCTCCACAAGGTCAGCTGTAGACTGTGAGGCTCTCTGGGATTTGCCTCTCTCCACAAGGCCAGCTGCAGACTATCAGGCAAATAGCTTGTGCATCTTCCTGGGGCCTTCTCTCTTTCCTCATGATGAAGCTCCTCTGTGTGTTCACTTCCCGGTGTCTCCAGCTCAAGACTCCAACATCAAAACTCCAACTAATTCCTCTGTTATGCCATGTAGTTTTGTCTGTGAGTCCCCGCCCACCAAGGGGGCAGAGACTCAACATCCTACTGACCCATGGCCCAATCAAAGCCCCAATCATAATTTAATCATGCCCAGGTACAGACCAGTCCACAAACATAATCCAATATCTATTTTTGGAATTCATAAACCATATCAAACTGCCACAACATGTCTGACTTTTAAAACTAAAAGAAAAGGCAGTGATTTATATATACAGATTCTGAGGAGGGTTTCTAATTCAATGTTAACATTGAAATTACAGAAGAAGAAAGAAGCAGAAAGAGTTGTTACAGATCTTCCAACTTATTTTATTAAAAAGTACTTATCTTTTAGAAACCCTTAATGAAATACGTAGGGATTAAATGACATACTGTTGTATTTGTTTTTGTTTTTTCTGAGATACTGGGGGCCGGATTGAACCAGGGAACTCATATGTAGGAAGCTGACGCTCAACACCTGAACCACATCAGCTCCCCTGAGTTGGTTTTTTTTTGTTTGTTTCGCTTGTTTTTTGTTTGTTTGTTTTAGGATGCACCAGAAACTGAACCCGGGACCTCCTATGTGGGAAGCAGTCGCTAAATTGCTTGAGCTGCATCTGCTCCCCACATACTGTTTGCTTCAATTTGTAGGTAGGTGTGTTGATGAAACAAGATTAGCCATGAGTTGCTAAAAGGATGAGTTGGATAACTGATACCTGGAGGCTTAGTGCACCATTCTCTCCACTCTGAAGTATGATTGAAAATTCCATTTAAAAAGTTAAAAACAAAAACAATGTGCTACACAACTCTAAAGAATAATATTAACAATTTAATTCTCAAACAACTAGTACATTTTATTTATTTATTTATTTATTTATTTTTAGGAGGTACTGGGAATTGAACCCGGGACCTCGTACACAGGAAGCAGGTGCTCAACCACTGAGCTACAACTGCTTCCTCAATAATTTTTTTTTTTAAATAACATAATGGATTTATATTTAATATAGTACTTCTCACCAAAGGATGTTAATTGGTTAATCAATATAAAATTTTTTTTACCTTAATCTTTTCTCCATTTCAGTGTTCAATATAAAGTATTTTTTTTTACATTAAATCTTTTTCTCCATTGCAATATTAAATACGCTGTATACATTTTTCTAATCCCCCCCCCAAAGAAATAAAGGTTTCCATTTTTGACTAAATTTAATATCTAAGTACACTATTAACTTGGGAAATGAGAAAACAAAAATCTAACTAAAATATGGAGAAAAGACTCCTCAACAATTCAGGAGGCAGTGACTAGTGAACAATGACAATTTCCTAGGATTCTGAGCAAGAGCTTCCTTTTTACTATTTTGTAAGCTTTGGAACTTCTGATACTATGGATTACTTATGCAAATTTCAATCATATTATTTGACCCCCTTTACTACCTGCAGATACAAATTATAGTCTGCTTTTTTTTCAATGCTTTCTTTGATGTGACAAAAACATTTTTCCCCACGTAACATACATCAATTTGTTCTTATTTATAGGGAAACATTTAGGAATGTGAAATTACCACCTCATTTACTATGTGTTTCTTGGGAACTTTCAGACACCAAAGCCCAATTTTAACCTCAATAGCCCAAAAATTTTCAGGATGAGGTTTGATTTAGGAAGCCCTTCCAAGTCACACTTGTTCATTTCTCTTTCGTGCATATACCCCCAAACAAGCACAAATGCCTGTAATGCTGAGAACCACACCTAACAAGACAGCAATTGCATCTCCGGCTTCTACTGCTTCAACAACTGGCAGCACCAAAAGCAGTGAAATGAGGACTATCAACAATTGTGTTAAAACTGAGGTCATGATGCTTGGATCTTGAAGGCTGAAGACTCCAAAGAAGAATCAGGGTATACAGATATATAATCCTATCTGACTTGAAATACTTCCTTCCTGGAGCTCTGGATGCTGAGGTTAGGAAGTTCCACATGACACCGCCTTCCAGGAAGCGGCCATTACAGGAATGGCGAAAAGGGACTCAATAATTTTTAAGAGTTGAAAAGCTTCTTGAGACCAGAGAGTTTGAGAACCACTACTCTCAGTTTTGCGATATGAATATTTAACATGTAATGACATATCTACAAATAATATTCTACCATTTCATGTAAAATATAGGACACTTACAACAGTGTACTTTCATTTCCCTCCATTATTTTTTCTGTTTTTGTCATAAATTTTATCTGTACATTATAATCCCCATAATATTATGCTATTTTTATAAAAGTATATATATTTTACAAGTTAATATTAGGTTAGTTTATTATATAGTAGAACATAACACTTTGTAAAATATTAAATAATTTCACAATATTTTAATGCACATTTCCTGTGTTGGTTTGAAGCTATACGTACTCCAGAAAAACATGTTCTTAAATCTAATTCATTCCTGTGGGTATAAAACCCATTGTAAGTAGGACCTTTTGATGAAGCTACTTTAGTTAAAGTGAGACCCACCTTATTCAGGATGGGTCTTAATTCTCTTACTGGAGTCTTTTATAAATGTAATGGTGGGGGGTAGAGAGAGAGACAGAGAGAGAGACAGAGAGAGAGAGAGAGAGAGGGCGAGCGAGCACTGTGGAAGCAAGAGACTGAAAGCAATAAAACTTGGAAGAGAAGGGAGAGACCAGCGGATGCTGCCATGTGGCAGAGGAGCAAAGATCACCGGTAGCTGGTCTTAGTGAAGAAAGCATCACCTTGATGAGGCCTTCATTTGGACAACTTCATGGCCTGAGAAATGTAAGCTAATGAATTCCCATTGTCTAAGCCAACACATTTCGTGGTTTCTGCATTGAGCAGCCTAGGAAACTAACACATTGCCTTACTCAAAACATAAATTTTAGATTGGAAAAAAACCACACCCTACATTAGCCTCCTATCGCTACTTGAACACATTACCACAGCCTAATTACCTAAAGTAACAGAAATTTATTATTTTATAGTTGTGGGTGTCAGAAGTCCAAAATGGGTCTCACTGGGCTAAATTCAAGGTGTTGGTAGGGTTGCATTAAGGCTCTTGGGTAGAATCTGCTTCCTTTCCTTTCTATCTTTTAGAGGTTGCTGATATTCCTTGACTTATGGCACCTTCCTCCATTTTCAAAGGCAGGAATGTTGTGGTGAGTTCTTCTATTGCTGCCATCTCTTTGGTTCTCCCTGTAATCCTTCCCTCTTCCACTTTTAAGTAACCTTGTGATTACATTGGTTCACCCAGATAATCTAGAATAATCTAGCTAAGTACCTTAAGGTCAGCTAATTAATTACCTTAATTTTATCTGCAACGTTAATTCTCTTTTTACTATGTAACCTAACATTGACAGGTTCTAGTAATTAGGACATGGTCATCTTTGGGGCAGACATTATTCTTCCTACTATACCCATGAATAGGGAAATTAGTTGACAATATCATTCTCTCTATAAATTCTTAACATTTATTATATCCCTTTACTAAAGGGAGAGTAACTACACATCATGAACAAGGGTAGAGAACATGTCAAATGGGAATAAAGAATATTTAATCTCTAAAGGTGGCCAGAAGATTTTGTAAGAATAGACTATCAAATACTTTGGATCACTTCTAATGTTGAAGTATTCTTATTTATTAGATTATGAAATACAAATATTTTAATGTTTATTAAATTACAATATTCTCTGTGGTTTTGCATATTTTACCTGTTAAAATTGAGACTTTAATTAAAGAGTCTAAGTGAGATAACCACTTAGCACCGTGCCTAATATATAATAAATGCTAAATAAATAAAAACCTTATCATTTCAAATGGCTTTTTGAGATAGGGCAGCTGTTTTTCAGGGAGGAAAATGAGATATAGGGGTAACCTTTCAAACATTATACCATAAGTGAAAATGCTAGGAACTCCCAACATGTGTATTTTTCAGGGAGTTTAAAGTTTTATGTAGAAATAATTTAGCAAAAAACTAATACTTTTCTATATCATTAAACCCCAAAAGATAATTGATTCAGCTAGTACTTAATTTATTTAGTGTTTGATACTTGATGAAGAGTAGAAACGCCCCAGATAGTCTTTGCTAAAGTGTATCTTTAATAAAAGCAGCCAATTCAATGGGAAAAAATAGTTGGATACCACATATCTGATAAGGGTTTAATATCCAGGATATATAAAGAGATGTTACAACTCAACAATAAAAAGACAAATGACCCCATTGAAAAATGGGCAAAAGACTTGAATAGACATTTGTCCAAAGAAGAAATACAAATGGCAAAAAAACACATGAAGAAATGCTCAACATCACTCATGATTAGGGAAATGCAAATCAAAACTACAATGAGATATCATTTCACACCTATCAGAATGGCCACTATTAAAAAGACAGAGAACTACTAGTGTTGGAGAGGATGTGGAGAGATATGAACACTTCTTCACTGTTGGTGGGAATGCAGAATGGTTCAGCCACTGTGGAGGACTGTTTGGCAGTTCCTAAAGAAGTTGAATAAAGACTTGCCATGTGACCCGGCAATACCACTACTGGATATATACCCAGAAGAACTGAGAGCAGTGATGCGAACAGACGTCTGCACACCAATGTTCATAGCAGCATTATTCACGATTACTAAAAGTTGGAAACAACCCAGGTGTCCATCAACAGACGAATGGATAAACAAACTGTGGTCCAGTCACACAACGGAATATTATGCAGCTGTAAGAAGAAATGAAGTCGTAAAGCATGTGACAACATGGATGAACCTGGAGGACATTATGTTGATCGAAGCAAGCCAGACACAAAAGGTCAAATACTGTATGAATGCGTTACTATGAATGAAATATATTGTGTCCCATATTGTTTGATTAAAAAAAAAAACTTACATGTGTCCAGTACATTTAATTGAGAAACATATATATTTTTTCATCTGTGTTTACTTTTTAGTTTATAATTATTAAATGTACAAAATAAAGTTAAAAAAAAGAAAAAGTCTTTTATGGGGAATTGGGGAAAGTGATTTGTTATTGCCTAGGATAATGATTAAATACATAGATATATGCTGCTCTCCTTATACTCTCGGAATCTGTGGAAACCCCAACTCATATTGGTTCATCAAATGTAACAGAAGCAGTGAGCAGAAATATTTTGAAAGATATTACCTGAGAGGTTTTGCTCTGAGCCCAATTAGATGCAGACAAGCTTGCTCTGTGTCTTCCCAATGTATTCTAAGAATTTATGGTAGCATAGGGCCTTCAGATATTAGCAACAGATATTCTATTATTTATAAAACAGTAGGTATTAAAGAAATACCTGTATGAAAGTAGTCATCTCAATTATCTTCATATGCATGATGTATTTTTTGTGGATTAATTTTAGTGTCATGATTATATACTTTCACACACAAAAATGGACCATATTCCTTCAATACTTCATTTTATTAGTTCACTGAAATACAAGCAAATTCATGAAAATCAATGAAATTAATAATTGAAATGTATTTGAATATCAGACATGGACGATTTTCATATTACCTTGTATTTTTGGTTAATCAATTTAGTTAGTGTGAATAATCAAGTATATACTGTTTATGCAGAGTACTTTACTTTTTCTGAGCTACTGTATATGTCCTTCTTTTAGGATTACTCCCAAAAAACCTTTTACCTATTGAGTATGTATGATGGTTAAGCTTATGAGTCAACTTGGCCAGGTAATGGTGCCCAGTTGTTTGGTCAAGCAAGCACTGACCTAATTATTACTGTGAGGACATTTCATGGGCTTAAATCATTAGTAAATTGATTGCATCTATGGCTGATTACATCTACAATCAACTAAGGACATTGTCTTCAGCAATGAGAGATGTTTCAGCCAATCAGTTGAAAGCCTTAAAAGGAGAAGTGATGATTTTAACAGTCAGAAGAGAGAATTTCCATCTTTCCCCAGCCAGCTCCTCCTGGGGAATTCACTGAAAACTTCATGGCTGTTCCCAGCTTGTAGCCTGCCCTATGGAATTTGGACTCATGCTTCCCCATAGTGGTGTGAAACAATTATATAAAATCTCATAATATTTACAGATACCTCCTGTCAGTTCTGTTTCCCTAGAGAACCCTGACTAACACAGCTTGGTACCTGGAGTGGATCTTGAGAAAAAGAATCTTAAAAATAGAATTTCTGAATTGTTTTAGGGGCTTTTGCAATTGGCTCTCTACTCTGATTAGATTCAAAACCACTAATGATTCTATTTCCAATAATCAAAATGCCACCAATAGTCCATGGGATGAGTTGGCAATAGAAATATGCAAAATATCACCACAGGACCTTTAAGTTAAATGAGTGAACTCCAAAAGAGTAAAACTTTAAGTCTGTAATCACTGTGCACTATAACTCCATCAAACCTAAGACTTAATGTCCTAAAGGAAACTCAGTTTAAAAATAACCACAAAACGTTAAATAAGAGGAAGAAGACTTCATTAGAAGGATGAAACTCCTTGAGGGATTTCCAGAAAATTCATTGTGGAGAATGCAGTGAAAAATCATGGGAAATCATTTATTCAGAGATTGGGAGCTTGTGTGCCCCAGTAATTTTGTTTCTCTGATGGATATTGTTTGAGGAGTTTGGGCAAATGATTGGGTAACTGATGGATGATTTTGTGAATATCAGCTGGAAATTTTGTAGGTTTGGGTATAGGAAAATGTGTGAAGTCTGTGGTTTTGGAGTCTTTCCCACAGAAATGAATGTAGTTATCTGGATGCCTTTCTTGGGTCAGTGATTAACTATCTGAAGGGGAGGAACAGATATCATCACTTTATTCCTAATATTAGATAAAACAATAAAAAAAATATCACCACAGGATATGGCTATTTCCATGTTTATAAGAGGCAAGGCTTTGGGTGAGGATGTTTTTGCAACTTAAAAGATTTTTGTGGAGTTAAAAGGTACAATGATGTTGGCTGGTTGTTACTAAATATGCTGGATACAGTTATAAAGGAAACAGATAAAACTGCAACAGAATGCCCTGAGATAATTGCATTGCAAGAAACTTCTAATCCTTCTAGTTACTCACCCCCAGCACCCCTCTTTACTTCCAGATCTATAACGAGACTAAATTCCCAACAGGCCCCAAAAGGTGAGGTACAATGTGTGACCCATGAAGAAGTACACTATACTCCAAAAGAACTGCATGAGTATCCAATTTATATAGATAGAAATCAGGGGAATATGCATGGGAATGAATATTAAGGGTGTGGGATAATGGTGGAAGGAATATAAAGTTGGTTCAGGCAGAATTTATTGATATGGGCCCACTAAGCAGAGATTCTGGATTCAATGTTGTAGCTCGAGGGGTTAGAAAGGGCTCTAACGGTTTATTCAGATGGCTGGCTGAAACGTGGACCAAAAGATGGCTGACATTATCTGAGGTCGAAATGCCAGAATTGCTCTGGTATAATGTAGATGAGGGGGTCCAAAGGCTTAGAGATATTGGAATGCTAGAGTGGATCTAGCATATAAGGCCTTTTCACCTACCCAAGGAATGTTCAGAGGACATACCAGTCACCAGGACTGTGAGGAAAAATTTGTGAGACTAACCCCATCTTTCCTGCAGAAGCTGGTGGTTGCTCTTCTCTATAAGTCAGGTATTACCATGGGAAATGCTGGCACTGAACTGGGATCCTGAAACACAATGGAGATGATTGGATCCCAGATTGGCGGAAGCCAAGTGGCAGCATTTAATCTCCAAAGACAAGGTGCATGTGGTTACTGTAATGGACAGCAGAGTCAAAGCAGCAACCAAAATACTCTGAGTTGCAGAGACCTATGGCATTGGTGATAGATCATGGGGTACCTAGAAGTAAAATAGATGGACATTTTACTAAATTCCTACTTGATCTGTATAAGCAAAAGAGCTCTAGGTCAAGTGAATAAAAATCTAACTTGAATTATTGAAACAGAGTCATGGCCCCTTAATTATTTCCCAGACTTGAGACAGTTTACAGACCAGAACCCCTTGAATGAGGGGAAGGCAGGTTCCCTTGGAGAGGGACACTGTTACACTGCCAAAATTTTATAATGTTAATCTTTCTCCCAGTCTTCCCCAATGTGAACTATGGCCTTTTACCAGGGTAACTGTGCATTGGGGAAAAGGAACTATTTCAGAACTATTAGACATTGGCTCAGATGTGACATTAATTCCAGGAGATGCAAAACATCACTGTGGTCCACTGGTCAGAGTAGGGGTTTAGGGTGGTCAGGTGATCAATGGAGCGTTAGCTCAGGTCTGTCTCACTGGGTCCAGTGGGTCCCTGGACCTGTTATGTAGTTATTTCCCCAGTTCCAGAATGCATAATTGGAACAGACATAATCAGCCACTGGCAGAATCCCCACATTGGTTCCCTGACTTGTGTAGTGAGGGCTATTATGGTAGGAAAGGCCAAGTGGAAGCCAGTATTACTACCCTTATCCTGCAAAATAGTAAATCAAAAGCAATACTGGATTCTTGGAAGGATTGCTGAGATTAGTGCCACTATCAAGGACTTGAAGAATGCAGGAGTGGTGAGTCCCACCACATCCCCATTCAACTCTCCTATTTGGCCTGTGCAGCAAACACACGGATCTTGGAGGATGACAGTGGATTATCATAAACCTAACCAAGTGGTGACTCCAATTGCAACTGCTGTTCCAGATGTGGTATCATTGCTTGAACAAATCAACACATCTCCTGTTATCTGGTATGCAGCTATTGATTTGCAAATGATTTTCTTCTCAATTGCTGTTAAAAAGTACCACCAGAAACAGTTGGCTTTCAGCTGGCAAGGCCAGCAATATACCTTCATTGTCCTACCTCAGGAGTATATCAACTCTCCAGCCCTCTGTTATAATACTGTATTGTCTATAGGCACTTGATCATCTTTCCCTCCCACAGGACATCACACTGGTCCATTATATTGATGATATCTTAATTGGACCTACTGAGCAAGAAGTAGCAGCTACTATAGACTTATTGTTAAGGCATTTGTGTGTCAGAAGATGGCAGATAAATCCAACAAAAATACAGGGGATTCCTACTGCAGTGAAATTTCTAGGTGTCCAGTGGTGTGGGGCATGTTGAGGTATTCCTTCTAAAGTGAAGGATAAACTGTGCACCTGGCTCCTCCTATAACCAAAAAGGAGGCATAATGCTTAGTTGGCTTCTTTGGGTTTTGGAGACAACATATTCCTATTTTGGTTATGTTTGCCAGCCCATTTACCAAGTGACCAGAAAAGCTGCTGGTTTTGAGTGAGGCCCAGAACAAGAGGAGGCTCAGCAACAGGTCCAGGCTGCTGTGTAAGCTGCACTACCACTTGGGCTATATGATCCGGCAGATATAATGGTGCTGGATGTATCGGTGGCAAATAGAGATGCCATCTGGAGCCTTTGGCAGGTCCCTATAGGAGAATCACAATGCAGACCTTTAGGATTTTGGAGCAAAGCCATGCCATCCTCTGAGGATAACTACTCTACTTTTGAGAAACAGCTTTTGGCCTGCTATTGGGCCTTAGTAGAGATTGAATGCTTAATCATGGGCCACCAAGTTACTAACAGACCTGAGTCATCTATCATGAGCTGGGTGTTGTCTGACCCGCCAAACCAAAAAGTTGGGTGTGCACAATAGCAGTCCATCATAAAATGTAAGTGGTATATACACTATAGGGCTTGAACGGGCCCTGAAGGCACTAGTAAGTTACATGAGGAAGAGGCCCAAATGCCCATCGTCACCACCCCTGCCATGTTAGCTTCTCTTCCCAGACCACATATATGGCCTCTTGGAGAGTCCCTTACAATCAGTTGACTGAGGAAGAGAAAACTTGGGCCTGGTTGAACAGATGGTTCTGCACGATATGCAGGTACCACCTGAAACTGGGCAGCTGCAGCATTGCACCCCCTTTCTGGTAAGTCCCTGAAGGACAGTGGTGAGGGAAGTTCTCCCAGTGGGCAGAACGTAGGGCAGTGCACCTGGTTGTTCATTTTGCTTGTAAGGAGAAATGGCCAGATGTGCACTTGTATACTGATTCATGTGCTATCACCAATGATTTAGCTAGGTGATCAGAGACTTGGAAGCAACATGATTGGAAAATTGTTGACAAAGAGGTCTCAGCAAGAGGCATGTGGATAGACCTTCCAGAGTGGGCAAAAAACATGACAATATTTGTGTCCCACCTGAATCCTTACCAGAGGGTGACTTTAACAGTGGAAGATTTTAATCAAGTGTATAAGATGACCTGTTCTGTGGCTACCTGTCAGCCTCTTTCCCCAGCCACTCCTATCATCGCCCAATGGGCTCATGAACAAAGTGGCCATGGTGGTAGGGATGGAGGTTATGCATGGTCTCAGCAACATGGACTACCCCTCACCAAGGCCGACCTGACTACAGCCACTGCTGAGTGCCCAATCTGCCAGCAGGAGACACCCATACTCTGTCCCCGATATGGCACCATTCCTCAAGGTGATGAGCCTGTTACTTGGTGGCAGGTTGATTACATTGGACCACTTCCATCATAGAAGGGGCAGGGATTTGTTCTAACTGGAATAGACACATTATCAGGATATGGGTTTACCTTCCCTGCATGCAATACTTCTGCCAAAACTACCATGTGTGGACTTATAGAATGTCTTATCCACCACCACAGTATTCCACACAGCATTGCTTCTGATCAAGGAATCTATTTCATAGCAAATGATGTGTGGGAATGGGCACATGCTCATGGCATCCACTGGTCTTACCATGTTCTCCATCATCCTGAAACAGCTGGATTATTAGAATGGTGGAATGGCCTTTTGAAAACTCAATTACGGGACCAACTAGGTGGCAGTACCTTGCAGGGCTGGGGCAATGTTCTCCAGGAGGCTGTGTATGCTCTAAATCAGCATCGACTTTATGGTGCTGTTTATCCCATAGCTAGGATTACAGGTCCAGGAATCAAAAGGTTAAGATGGGAGTAGCACCTCTCACTATTATCCCTAGTGATCCATGAGGAAAATTTTTGCTTTCTGTCCCTTCAACCTTAAGCTCTGCTGGTCTATAAAGTCTTAGTTCCAAAAAGAGGAGTACTTCCACAGGAGACACAATAAGGATGTCACCTGGGCACTTTGCTCTCCCCATGTCTCTGAATCAACAGGTAAGGAAGGGAATTACTGTATTGGCTGGGTTGATTGATGTTGACTATCAAGGGGACATAGGACTTTAACTACACAATGGAGGTAAAGAAGACTTTGCCAGGAATGTAGAGGATCCCCTAGGGTATCTCTTAGTACTACCATGCCCTGTGATTAAAGACAATGGAAAACTGCAACAAACCAATCCAGGTAGGACTACCAATGGCCCAGAAACTTCAGGAATGAAGGTTTGGATCATCCCACCAGGCAAAGTACAATGTCCAGCTGAGGTCTTTGCTGAGGGAAAAGGAACATGGAATGGGTAGTGGAAGAAGGTAGTGATAAATACAAATTACAACCACATCATCAGTTACAGAAATGAGGACTGTAATGGTTATGAATATTTTTTCCTTGTTTTGTTATGAACATGTACATAAAGAAAACATCATTTTTTCCCTATCTTATCCTCTTATTATATGTCATCAGTTGTCTTAGTTTCAAGTCATAATATTTAAGTTATAGGATATCAAGTTTAAGAGTGAATATTACTCAAGGATTTGCACCCTATTCTGGAGAAATTTAGGGTGTATTTCCAGTTGTATGCAGGACAGTTAAGGATTGTTAGGCCAAAAAAATGTTATTGCTTTTATTTAGAAATTAAGTATGGTTTAAGATGATGTGTATGGATGCAAATTTGACAAGGGTGGACTGTGATGGTTAGGCTCATGTGTCAACTTGGCCAGGTAACAGTCCTTGGTTGTTTGGTCAAGCAAGCACTGGCCTAATTGTTACTGTGAGGACATTTTGTGAAAATCATCAGTAAGTTGATTGCATCTATGGCTGATTACATTTACAATCAACTGAGGAGTTTGCCTTCACTAATGAGAGACATTTCATCCAATCAGTTGAAGGCCTTAAAAGGAGAATGATGATTTCAGCAGTCAGAAGAGAGAATTTCCATCTCTACTTCAGTCAGTCAGTTTCTCCTTCCTGGGAGTTCCCAGCTTGCAGCCTGCACTACAGAATTTGCACTCATGCATCCTCATAGTTGCATTAGACAATTTTATAAAATCTTACAATATTTACAGGTATCGCCTGTCAGTTCTGTTTCCCTAGAGAACCCTAACTAATACAGTACGTGACCTCAAATCCTTCTTTAGATGATTCAATTCAAGAGTGATCTAAATTATAGGATTGATTTTTCTATGGAAATATGGTTGGTTTGTTCCGCCACAGAATCATTTCCCCGATGTAGGCCAAATTCCCATATTCATTCTCTTTCTTCTTTAACTAAATGCAGGGGATTCTATTAATTCTCCTTTTCCTCACAACTCTTTTATTATTCAATTTATACCTCAGGCTTCCTCTCCAAAACTAATGGCTAAGAAAGACAGGATTTACTAGACTATCTTTCTCGTAACTCAGGACTTTTAAAGTTACAAAAAGTTGTTGTGTCTCTCATTGCACATTGGACTGGCTCAAACAACAAGCATTTGTTGTCTCAGTCTCAAAGGCTAGAAGTTCAAAATCAGTATGTTGGCAAGGCTATGCTGTCTCCTGGGGTCAGTAGCATTCTAATGATGGCAGTCCTCTGTCACATGGTGATCCCTCTCTCCTCTCTAGCTTCTTCTGACTTCTGGATTCTCCTGACTTTTCATTGAGTCTGAATTTACTCTCTTGACAAGGTCTCTAGTCATGCAGATTAAGACTCACCCTGATTCAATTTGGCCAAACCTTAACTAATGATATCTTCAAAAGGTCCTATTTACAAATTCATTCATACCCACAAAAAAGCAGATTAAGATGTGAACATGTTTTTTGTAGGGGACATGACTCAATCCCCCAAAATGTGATTATACTAAATATAAATACATCAGACTGCTTTCTTTAAGGTTCATAGTAGTGAAAGACAATTCAACTCATAAAAATAATTACTATTAGTAGGAGTATAAACTAGCTTCCTTTTATTCTTAGGATGACTTTTGAGTCTTTTCATCTTTTAGGTCTCAGTTTAAATATATGCCAGAGGACTTCCTCCCTAATTCATATGCGTGCCAGTCATTCTATCTCAGTTCCTTATTACCTAGTCTTTCTTAAAACTTTACATATGTATGTATTTGTTTACTTGTTTCTGCTCTGTCAGCCTTATTAGATTATAAGCTCCTTGAGGGCAAGTTTCATGTCCAGTTTATTCACAGTTGTATCCTAGGAGCCTAGCATAGAGCCTAGCAGATAGAACATACCTAAATTTCTTGAATGAAATGAAATTCTTGACCTTTTTGTCAAGAGCATTTATTTGAAACAAAAATTAAAAAAAAAAGAATACATTTTTCTAGTATTTTTCTATATTTTTCTGAGGGACTGATCTGAGTTTTTGATTTTCTTTATCCCCCCCACCCCCACTGTTTGGGTTCACTGTCTGTTCGTCCTTTTTGGGAGGCACAGGAACCAAACCCGGGACCTCCCACGTGGGAGAGAGGCACCCAAACTCTTGAGCTACCTCTGCTCCCCGCTTGTCCTGTCTCTCATTGTGTTTCCTCATTGTGTCATCTTGTTGCGTCAGCTCACTGTCTTGCTCATCTTCTTTAGAAGGCACCAGGAACTAAACCCTGGACCTCCCATGTGGTAGGCGGGGGCCCAACTGCTTAAGCCACATCCCCTTCTCTTATCTGATTTTTGATCTCCATAATGTTGGATATCATTTTACATACAATTTTCCTTTGTCTTATATGAAAGCCTAAATTTAGGGTAATTTAAAAAAAAGCAATACATTATCCACACTTGCCTGTGTACCTTCCATAATTTTAAATCTTTTTTTCCCTCACACTGATTTGAAGCCTGGCAACTGGTGCCTACTTTACTATCCACTAACTACGTCACTGAAAAGGAAACAGAGTGCCCTATTTCGGAATTTAATTCTAAAGATCCAAGTCATACGACAGTAACCAATATTTCTGCTAAGGGTTTGTCCCAGAGGTGAGCTCTCATGGCCACTCTAGCCAAGTTGACCGATTGCCTGTAAGTACTGGACATAGCCTTTACTTTCCAATTTTGGGTCAGTCTTACTTTCCAATTGTTAAGCACGACTTCGTGTGCGAAAGAAGACTGTGGATTCGGAGGTATGCATCTGGGGCGTAGCCGAGCCGTTTAAACGAGCGAATCTGCTTTCAC
Organism: Cabassous unicinctus; assembly: GCA_029593785.1. NCBI lineage: Eukaryota > Metazoa > Chordata > Mammalia > Cingulata > Chlamyphoridae > Cabassous > Cabassous unicinctus. The sequence goes on from JAQZBX010036031.1 coordinate 16,511, forward strand.
CTAGTCCTTCCACTTCTGCCTCATCTCGCAGATGCTCCACGGGTTTGCACTCCTGGGTCTTGACCCTCCTCCTCTCCTCTCTGGGATGCTCCTTCCCGCCCCAAACCTAGGCGAGGCCGGGACAACTTCGGGCGGCCACTTCTTCCCACGAGGAGTGAGAACGGAGTTGGCAAAACCGAACTATGTTTTGAGCAGAGCTCCAAAACGCAGCTCAAGGGACGCCTCAGCGCGCCGCCGAAGGAGGCAAGTTGCCCCCGCGCGAGAGGGGCGGGCCGGCTCGCGCCGCTCGCATTTCCTGTGACAGGGCCTGTCGGGGCCTCTCCCTCTCCCGCGGCGGCGGGACCATTTCCTGAATCGCTGAAGCTGAGGGAGGACTGGGGCGCGGCCCTACCATTCGCGTGTAGGGGAGGGGAGCGCGGATAAGGAAAGGTTGAGGAATGCACGGTCGATTACGAACGCAGAGGTTATATCGGGTCTCTGGTTCCTAAGTGTTTCATAACAACAAGACTTCCATGGGCCCAGAGCGTCTCTGTCGGGAAGGACGGCTGGCGGTTAGTCAGCTCTTGGAGTATCCCCCCACCCTTCGTTCCCGAGGTGGTTCGGCCCGAGAGGCCGGCGTCTCTCCCCCCTTTTTGCCGTTCACCGGGGGCTCTCCGGACTTGCTGGTAGTGGGGACGGCGACAACATGTCTGTGGCGTTCGCAGCCCCGAGGCAGCGAGGCAAGGGAGAAATCACACCCGCTGCTATTCAGAAGGTGAAACCTCGCGAGGGCGGGGATGCCAGGCCCACCCCGCTGTGGGGACAGCCTCCGGGGCAGGGCCTGCTGAGAGTCGGCCGGGCCGGGGGCGGAGGCTGCGGGCCTGCGGGGAGACAGTGGTTTGGGGACCGGAACCTTCGGCCGAGCTAGCCGGTTTCCCCAGAGTGTCGCGCGCGTTGGGGCTTTTTCCTACTGGCACAAAAGCCCAATTACCGTCGCCCTATTTCCCTGAGGTTGGGGCGACCTTTGGGAGGCGGGGCTCAGGCGCGGACGGGCTGTTTCTCGGAGTCGGGGCCGCGGCGCGTCGCTCCCGAGTTACTTTGGTGTCGCCCCGCCCCGCGAGTCGCGGAGGCGGAGGGAAGGCGAAGCGCGGGTCGCCGCGGTCCAAAACTCAGCGGAGTTGGGGAGCTAAGAGAACTTGGGGGTCGCTGCGGAGAATCTTAGTAGAATGAGAAAGAGCGAGGGAGAACGCCACAGATCTCGGGGTTCCCCTTGGGGGTCCCTTTCTCTTTTCCGAAGACACCTCTTTTTTTTTTTTTTTTTTTTCAACATCTGCCGCAAATACTGAGCTGTTCTAGGCGCTGAGGCTACAGTGGTGAGCCATGGCCCTTGCATTCTTGGAACTTAGTCTAGTGGTGGAGGCAGATAATCGGCACCAATTATAAATATAATTTTTGATATGGAGAGCTGCGTCCCTGATAGAGAGGGTTGTACTGCCGCTGTCGCATTGCTCCCTGTTGGGGACACAAATGTTCTTTATTGTCTTTTACTTCGTGTTGCCTGCGAGTAAGGCAACATTCTAAATTTTAGTCCGACTTTCCTAGATTTAGTAGTGTACCGTAAATATTTTGGTATTGTTTTGTGCACTGGAGTAAGGGTGAAAATAGAAGAAAAGCCAACTTTTAGTACCATTGTATGCCCAATAGATCATGTTCATCGGCTTTTGTTTACTGTCAAGTTCTTTGTAGTGTGGCATTTGACATTTGCCCAACTGTTGCTTTATTTTATGAATAAATAGGCTTGGCAGTACCAGAAGATCAGTGCTTTCATGTACTGTAGTGCAAGGGCTAATTCTGCAGCCTGGCAATCAGTTTCAAGTAGACTCGCGCGCACACGCCTTTCTGGAAGGAGGATTCCTTTTTAATTTTACTTTTAAAGTGTGGAAAAAGTCCTTAGTTTTCCACATTTCTTTTTTCTTTTTTTTTCTTTTAATGAAGAGTTGTTCTTACGTAAGACTTAAGATATTCGTTCAGTGGAAGCTGATCAATTATTTTTCATGCTTAGATGAGAAGGGAAAAAATGTCTACTGTGTGAGGGTTGACGTTAGATATGAGGCAGGCATTCTAACCGTGAAGTTTGTGGGGTTGAGGACTATACTCAGAAGATATGTTGAGAAATTGTAAGGTTGGGGATTGGATTAACGCATTTTAAGGACAACTTTCTTTCTTTCTCTCTCTTCCTCCCTCCCTCCCTCTCTCCGTTTTTCTCTTTCTTTCTCTCTCACTCTGTCTCTTTCTTCCCATGATTCTTTTAAGAAATACCTGTACTTATTAGAAGGGCGTGTTAATTTTTTTTTCCAGCAAGTGAATATGACTATATGAAAATGTGCAGAAAATAAGTTACAGTCAATGTTAAATGGGTATTTCTTTTTAATTAAAAGTTATATTGGTATGTGGCAGTTAAGCTTATGAGACTAGTTCTGAATTTTTGGTTGAAGATTTTGACTACTGTAAAAATGTTATTTTGAGTATATTTCGAATTATAAGGTCAAAAGAAAGATAACTTTTTAAACACATCTTTTTCATTTAATTGGAATGCTTTTCAAGTTTCTGCAAATAGAGTAATTAAAATTAAAGCATTAAGCATTTATTGGTGAATAATGCAGATATTTCCATGCCAAGAAGTATAAGTGAGTGAAATTGAAATCAATTCTTTAAATTAAAAAAATAAAGTTGCATTGCTAACTGAATTATTCACTGCTTTCATTGAATCCTAGAAGGGTGGGCAAATTCACCCCTGATTGTGTAGGTAAATCAGAGCCCCCGGAAAGATAAGTAGTTTGCTAAGGATTGCAAAGCTGGCGCTATAACTAATTGGTCTTAGAATTGCTACCCAATCAGTACTATTTCCTCAGTGCCGTTTTGTGGAGATGAATTATTTAACCCTTAAAGCCATTTAATTGCATTGAATAAATGCAATTGAATAAATGATAGAGTGATAAATCAGTATGCTTTTTGTTCTTAAACTTCTGGGACAATTTAATGATAAGGTAAGGTCTGCAATATATATACATGTGTAGAAATTTTTATATTTGATTATTTTGCCATATTTGGAGGAAATCACAAAACCATACTGTATGAAATTTGGAAACTAGCTCATCAAGCTTCCTGGGCTGATGTTTTCATGTATTTACTTCATTCTGGAAATGGACAGAATTTCTTTATTAGTACAAAGCTTTATAATGATGCAAAGCCAACTTTGACTCTTAGTCTTGACTAGTTAAAACTTCTGTTATAGGTAGGAGAGAGAATTGTTTGAAAACGAAAGAAACTCCAAATTTCTCCTGCTAGGCTTCAGGTTATAATTCAGAGAGATTAATTGGAATAGAGATCTTAAAAAAAACACAACAACCTGTCGATTAAACAAGATATTGTTCCAAAGGTATAAATGTGTAAAATAAGTATTCTGTAGTGAGTTATTATTATATGTAGAAAAAAGACCCAGGTGGATTCAATTCCTGTGTAGATGAAACATTTCTAGAAATCTGAAAAAAAGAATCAGTTATCGAAAAGATTGTCCATATAAACTGTGTATTGTGTATTTTTTCAGTAAACAGTTTAGTACAGAATGAATTTTTATGTGAGAAAGAGCTGACTTTGCTGGTCTATCTTTAAAATTATATTTAACTTATTAAAGTGAATTTTAAAATATCAGTGTTATAGTAGCAGGTAGCTACTTAACAAAAAGTAGTTTTAAGGGATTTTTTTTTTTTAATGTTGCTATTTTTGTTTAATGATTTTACGATGTGTGGTGATTGCTTTGGGATAACAGTATTTTTATTAGGGGATCCACGTTAGAGTTCTTAAAAAAAACAGTATTTATTAACCACACCCTTCCCCTGAGCCAGTTTTCTAGTTTTTTATTTTACTTGATGCACTAGATTTACAATGAATTTTTCTAATTTTATTTCAGATGTTGGATGAAAATAACCATCTTATTCAGTGCATAATGGACTATCAGAATAAAGGAAAGACCTCAGAATGTTCTCAGTAAGATTGATAAGAACCTTTTTCTGTACTCACTTTTCTGCATTGGTTAATTTTTTACTTTTCTTTCTTTTTTTAATAATAGCTTTATAGAGATATAATTCACATACCATATAATTCACCTTTTTAAAGTGTACAATTCAGTGGGTTTTAATACATTCACAGTGGTGTGCAACCATCACTACAATATAAATTTAGAACATTTTCAAAACTTGAAAAAGAAGCTGTGTACCTATTAGTAGTCACACCATTTCCCTCTAAACACCCAGCACTTTCTGTCTCTATGTATTTACCTATTCTGTACATTTCGGATAAATGGAATCATACAGTGTGTGGTGTTTGTGACTGACTTCTTTGACGTAACACAGTATTTTCTAGTTTTATATATGTTATAGCGTGCATCAGTTCTTGGTTCCTTTTTTTGCTGAATAATCTTCCATTCAATGGCTATACTACACTTTATCAGTTGATAGATATTTGGGTTGGTCTCTCTTTTTGCCTATTATGAATAATGTGGCTATGAACATTCATGTACAAGTTTTTGTGTGACTTTTCTTAAATTTTACAGAATTATTTACTCTTGGGGAGGTATGTGTGGAGGGCATCAAATTTTTTTTATTTTTTAAATTTCTTACCCTGCATTATGCATAATGACTTAAATTTTGTGTATAGTTTGATTTGTGAGAGAGCTAGATCTTCACATATATATTTAGTTGCATTGGTATATATGTTTGAGAAAGCAAACCTTATATCTAATTAGTAGAGAATTGGTTATCATTTATAAGTACCTAAATTTCTTATTTTGAAATGATGTATCTAATAGACACATTAAAAAATTAAAAAGAAACAGGTAAAATTATTTTTAATTACATTTTATTTAGCCCACTATTTCTAAAATATATTACCATTTTAATATGTAGTCAGTATAAAGTATTAATGAGATATTTTACATTCTGTTTTTCATACCAAGTCTTGCAAATTCATTGTGTATTTTACTTTATAGCACTTCTCATTTTGGACTAGCCACAATTCAGGTGTTCAGTAGTCACTGTGTCTCGTTACTGTATTGGATGGAACAACTCTAGAATATTTTATTCTCATTGTTTGGAGACACATCTGTCTTTCCTACAGATCATGCTGTTAGTTTACTCAGTTTCTTCATCTGAAAAATGGGGAAAATAAGAGTGCCTAATATGTTGGTTTGAGGATTAAATGAAATTTTATATATATGAACAATTATAACAATATCTATCATACAGTAAGCTCTCTTTATTATTAGTGTTAAATCTATGTTATTATTTGGAATTATTTTGCAGAGGAAATAGAAAAAATTGAAGGGCTAATAGTGTCCAGGTAATATAAATCTTTTCCTAAACTTTGGGCATGGTTAGAATTGTTTGATTTAAGCACACAGGAAGAAAATTCTTTTTTAATATTGATATTTGTTTGTTTTAATAGGTATCAACAAATGTTGCATACAAACTTGGTCTACCTTGCTACAATAGCAGATTCTAATCAAAATATGCAGTCTCTTTTACCAGCAGTAAGTACCTCTAAAATAGTGTCAAGTAGACAATATTTACAAAGAGTTATATATGGTATAACACGTTTTTGTGTAGTGATTTTTTGTTTTGTTTAGTTTTATTTAGTCAATCCTGCCCTACCCTGAGAATGTGAAGGTATTGTCCTAATTGTTTAAAAGGTTTATTGTTTTGCCTTCACATTTAATTTCAATTATTTCACCTAGAATTGATTCCCTCCCCTTACTCCTGAGGAAATTATATCCACCCACTCAGTCCGCCTAGCCACCCACCTAACTACCTATCTACCCATCTACCTACCTACCTACCTTATTTACTTATTCATTTTACTTTTTGCTAAGTAATTCTTGTATAAATCTGGAGTATTTCAAAGCAAATCCCAGACATCATAATTTTACCAGTAAATACTTCTTTATACATTTCTAGTAGATAAGGACTTTTTTATTTAACATAATCATAATACCATTATCCCACCCAATAAAATTAAACATTTTTTAATGCCTTATAATACCCAGTCTGTTTTGAATTTTCCCTAATTATCCAAAAAAACTAAAAACAACTCATGTAATTGTTGATTGTTTACTTCAGGATCCAAGCAAGGTCCACATGTTTAATTGGTTGATATTTGTCTTAAGTCTCTTTTAATCTATATCAGTTTCTCCTCCTTTTTATTGTCCATTTATTTGTTGAAAAACCAGGGTCATATTACTCTAGGACTTCTTATGTTTTTGATTTGGCTGATTACATCCTCATTGTCTCTTTCTCTATCTCTCTTTTTTTTTTTTTTTTTAAAAGTACCAGGGCCAGGGATTGAACCTGGGACCTTGTATGTGGGAAGCTAGTGCTCAACCACTGAGCTACACTAGCTCCCAGTCCTCATTGTCTTTTAACATGTTCCTCTTTCCTTATTTCTTTCCTGTAAACTGATAAGAGAAGTTTGATTAGAGATATATTTAGTTTTTTTTGGTCAAGAGTATTTCATTGGCAGTACTGTGTAGTTCTTATTATATCACATCAGGAGGAACATATTTGGTTGTTCCATTATTTAGTAATGTTAAGATTGAACAGTGAGTACAGTTGCTGCCAACTGCTTGATCCTCATCAACCTTTCACGTAATGGTTTCAACAGTCATTGATACTTGTTGAGCAGATCTGTTATTTCATTTGGGGCCTCTCATAATGGTGAATTTCTAATTTTGTAATTCTACCTGCATTTATTAGCTATAATTCTTGTAAAAAGAAAAATTTCCTTTCATCAGATATTTGAATATCTTGAAATAGAGGTCCTATAGGAAAATGGTGATAAAGGTTTGATTCAATTCCTTTATTTATCAGTATTCAGAATGAGTTAGAATCTAGCAACCTGCCAAAGTGACCAGTGATTTTTTTTCCAGTATTGTCTGAAATTACAGATTTTACATTTCTGATATCTTTAAGTCCATTGCGTTCTTTATGATCAAATTATCTCATCTCTGGTCAGTGGGAACTTCTTCATTTGGCTCCTTTGTTCTTTTGACATGTTTTCAGGATTTAAGAGATATCAGGCTCATTCTATTCTATATTTTCTGCCCGTGGAATTAGCCATTTTTCCAAAGGATCCTTTTTAATGGAAATTTTTTTAAAAACCAATGGGACATTGATTTTTTTCCCCTAGTTTTCACTGTTTTTAGGCCTTTTCAGTGGACTGAGCTAGTAACCACATTTTTTTTTAATACAGAGAAGTAAAATATTCAGTTCTTAGTGATATCTGCATGTCAAAAAAGATTACCGTTTCTTTGTTTTGTTTTTACTTAACTTGGATTTTCTGTATTAGTATCTTTTCTATTTTACTCAAAATCTCAACTCTTTAATGATATTACTATAGTCACTTATTTACTTTACACACACACACACACACATATATATATATAAATATATATATAAATATTTAATAGTTTCATTTGTTTCCATATGGATACTTTTATTTAATGGAGAAACAGAACGAAACATCCTCTCTCGGTTTTGCTGTGCCACCTATATTATATATGAAGTGTCTGTATATGTAGGTATGTAGGTCTTTGGTCTCTATTCTTTTCCATCAGTTTGATTTTTATAAATTCCACTATCTTGTCACACTTGTCATAGTTTAGTAAATGTTGATATCTGTTACAGAAGTTTCTTACTTATTCCTATTTTTTCAAGAAAATCCTGGTTATTGGTCCTTTGCATTTCCATATATATTGAAACATCAGCTTGTCAAGTTATACACACACATGCATCATCCTAT
>JAQZBX010036032.1:0-24333 GCA_029593785.1 Cabassous unicinctus
TTGGGCCTACATGAAAAGATTATAAATAGATGCAAAGGTTTATGTTAAAATTAAAATTTTTATTTTATAACAAAATATGTATTTTAAAGATTTCCCTCTTTAACCCATTTTTACATTAACCAACTGCTTTGCCCTTATATTAAATAATATAAATAAAGATATACAGTAGAAGGATGCTGCTGTCTAGCTTTATGTTTGAAGAGTCAAGGAAAGTAGAAGCAAGGAATTTCCTTGTCTTCATGAACTCTGCCTTTTTCCGATTAAGGATTTGGGACCCAGAAAGGTGAAATGTCTTGCTTTAGAAAACCGTGTGGTTCTCAAAGTATAGTCCCAGACCAGCAGCACCAGGATCACTTGGGAACTTGCTAGAAACGACAATTCTTTTTTTTTTTTTGAGGCAAAACATAAAAGGGATTTATTTATAAAACTGGTACAAGCTTAAATTCTAGAATAACTCAAATAGTTTCGAAACTAGCTCCCAAGGCCTAGAATCATGTCTCAGACTCAGCCAAACAGTTTTCACTCTGCATCATAGTGCTGCCAAGTTCACTCAAGCCGGTAAGTAATGGTACAATGGAATCCTGGGTCAGGGTCTTTGATAGTGTTAGGCAATCCATGAAATCCATGGTTAAATTGATTCAATAAGCCCATCTCTTTAAAGATAAAATAGTATGCTTCCAGTTAGAAAGGCAGATAGCAGATTTCAAACCATGAACACAAAATGTTAAGAGGCTGGCAGAGATGTGGAGAGGTGGGGGCAACAGTCTGAGGTCTAAGACCCTGGCTTTGACCTTCTAAAGCAGAGAGTCTGGGCATAGGGCCCAGTAGCCTGTGTTCTCATGGGCCCTCCAGGTGGTGCTGATGCAGCTGAAGTTTGAGGACCATGGCTTAGCTCATACAGCAAAAGCAGAACCTGGAGAAGAATCTAGGTCTGCCTTAGTCCAGACCATGACACCATTTTGCTCATTTGTGAGGCAACTGCTACAAACCTGACAGTTCTCTTAATCAGAAATTATAGCTTAGGGGAAGCGGATGTGGCTCAGGCAACTGGGCTCCCACCTACCACATGGGAGGTCTCTGGTTTGGATCCCGGTGCCTCCTAAAGAAGACAGCGAGCTGGTGCAATGGGCAGGCGTGGCAAGCTGATGCAACAAGAGATGCAGGGAGGGAAAACATAATGAGAGACACAACAAAGCAGAGAGCGGCGGTAGCTCAAGCGATTAGGCACCTCCCTCCCACATCAGAGGCCCCGGGTTTGGCTTCTGGTGCCTCCTAAAGAAACAAGGAAGACAAACAGACACAGCAAGTGCAAACAACAAGGGGTGGGGAGAAGGAAAGAAAGAGAGAGTGAGAGAGAGAAAGAGAGGGAAGGGAGAGAGAGGGAGGGAAGGAAGGAGGGAGGGAGGGAGGGAGAAAGAAATTATAGCTTACATCAATTGAACAGTGTGCTGCAACATAAGAATCTTAGATAGAAAATGACTCTATCTAACCTACATAAAGCAGAAGGATAATCTCTAAACTGTAACTAAGGAGGGATCATTTCTAATCATTTCTAATGACCTAATTGAGAAATAAATTTACTATTAAATAGTTGGAGCCATTGGTGCGCTGCCCACTCTTGGGGGCTGCCACCCATTGAGGGCTGACTGTGTGAGAGATCCTGGGCTAAGCATTTTACATAGATTTATCCTCACTTTGCAGAGACAGGAACTGAAGCTTAGAACGGTCGAGTAACATCCTGAAAGGTGTAGTGATAACAGGATTTGAATCCTACATTTTATTATCTGCTTGTTTGGAAAAGTTGGGGCTACTTTTTAATAAGATTTGAATACATAGTTTGGAATTTGCATTCCCCCTAGTGACTACAAAGTTCCCCTCAATGGTTGGAGAATGAAAATAAGAATCACCAACATAGAAACTATGTGTATGCAGCACAAATGGAAAATGTTTCCTTATGTGAATATAGTTCTCTCCACTCTAGCTGCACATTAGAATAATAGCTGGAACTCTTGGAAAATATACTGATGCCCAGACCCCACCGTTAAACCGATGAAATTTAAATCTCATGGGGTGAATTCTGAGTATTGGTATTTTTTTAAAGCTTCCTGAGTTATTACAAAGTCCAGCCAGAGTTGAAAACCAGCGATAAGGACATAAAAGTTCAGATAATTCAGGTTCAGAAATGAATTCCGATGAGTTTTTCCATGTAACCTAAGTTATCAGTCAGGCAAGTATGCCAGCCATGCATTGAATGCTTGCAGTGCCCCAGGCATGTTGCATTGTACAGTGATGCCCTCAAATAACTCAAAAACTGGGGTTCTCATAATGGAGTTAAAAGATAAGTATATGTGTCTTTTCAGGAATCTCATATGAAAATGCCCTGTTTTCCCATAACCAAACTGAAATAAAGCGATTTTTTTCTAGCCTAAATCAAATCTCTGGAAACTACCTATGTAAACTTCATTTTCCTGGAACAGGAAGTAGATGTTTTAGTAAAATCCTGGCTTGCTCTTTAATATCATCCTGCTTTTTGCTCTGTTTAAAAGAATCAAAATGCTGTTTATGCTATAAACATAACCATCTTAAATTAAAAAACAATTGATGGGAATTTTTAATTTTACCAGCCTGGAAAGGGAAATATTTGGCCAATTTGGTTCAAAGTATTTGTGTGTGTTCCCCATCCTTGATTTATTTGTATAGTTCTCCTGCCTCTTAGCCCAGGCAGATTTAAAGATGTGTCTTGCTTTATGCAGTAACAGTTCTGGAAAAAATCAAGTGTGATTGGAATCATTTTTTAAGTTTGCAAGACTCTCCTGCTATTATACCCTACAGCAGTGGTTCTTAACCAGGTTACTTGTCTCCAGGATATATTTGACAACGTTTGGAGGCATCTTAGATTGTCACAACTTTGGGGGAGGTACTACTAGCATCTAGGGGGTAGAGGCCTGCCATGCTGCTAAACTCTTACATTGCACAGGACAGCCCCACAAAAAGGAACAGATGACGCAAAAATATCAATAGTGCGAGGTTGAGAAACTGCTCCGAAGTGATTATTTTTTACGTGTTATGAATGCATATTTTTCTATGCCTGGCCTGCTTAAAGCCCTTCTATAAATAATGCTTATATATAATGATACCAATTAAAATACTACGTCAGATAGTTTGTTCCACCAGAATTAACCCAAGAACTCTGGGCACTGTAGACAGAGCCTGTAGATCATATCCGATTTGTATTTAAAGCATTTCAGTGCCTCATATATCTGGTTATAAATAGCAATGGAAGTGAGACAGTTATTGTGGAGATTTGAGCACCTGAGGACTTCAGGGGCCAAAGGAAAAAAAAGAATCCCTCATGGTGAAGCTGAAAGAATAAAGGCCAGAGAAGATTGTCCTTTTTATCCTGGATCTTTTGGATGGTACTATCCATTTTTTAAAATTGAAAAGGCATGCTTTCATTTTAAAAGTTTAAAGCTTTTAAAGACCTGTTTTGTCTCTCCTTTTTATAACACCCTTCTTAATTGGATTTACAAGCGTCTGTGAAAAAAAACATTTTCCAATTAAATTACTTGACTAGTGTTATCTTTCCAAGCATCATGTCTAATCCTACAACTGGGTTTGGTTAGCTGGAAATAAAGTGAGGGTTTGGGAAATTATCTGATGTGTGTGTGAGTGTTAGAGTGTGTGTGTGTGTGTGTGTGTTAGTCCTTTGTGTTTGACATCTAGAGTACCCCTCTGTGGGTTTATCTGCCCAGTACCCCTTACCTTTGCCACCCTTGTTATAACTGGTGCCATGTCTGTCTTCTGCCATCTTTCCAATCCACCTCAATTGACTGGCCCACGAGTAGACACTCTTAACCTAAGTGGGAATGACCAGAGTCCCTTCTCCAGGGTTTTCAAACTCAAGCCAAGAGGAAATGGACTGTCTCTCCCTGGTGAGTAAAACTGGAAGGTCTATAACTGCAGATCTGCAGCTCCTCAGGTCTCCCGCCTTGTGGAGGATGCCAGCTTGCTGCAGGAGAACAGGAGGAAGTCCTGAGAGGAGGATGGAGAGCCTGACGCCTGCACATCTCTGGTAGTTCTGGGGCCCAGGCAATCTCTACCCTTCTCCCAACTAGTCCTTCAGTTCTTCCCTTGCTTTCACAAGAACACTCCCCAGATCCTTCTGCCTTTTCTTCTCCTGACTTAAGCCCATTCGAGCTAAGTTTCTGTGTCTTGCAACCGAGAGAGTCATGACAACACAGCGCCCTTACCTGAAAATCAATTCCTCAAGCTCCCCATACACAAACATCTCCACACAAAAATAACACCACAAATCCCAGAGTGCAACTATTTTCAGGAAGGGGCTTCTGGTAATTAGCTTAGATTGCAACAAATGGTGCACACAGACTGTTGGCTCTGCATGTGTGCTCTAAGATTGGTGTTTACCCTATTATATTCCAATTTACGAATGTCATAAAGTTTATCAGCGAGCAAATGGAAACAAGCTAGAACACATAGATGGGTAGTGAGGGGTGGGCTTGAAAAGGGCTATCTACTGTGCCTTGGTGTCTAGATTTTTTTAGACTTCAAAAAAAATTGCTTTCATTGGGATGATAGCAAATGGGGGGGGAGGGGGTTTGCAACCATATTCCCCATTTAAACTTGGTGATGGTTGGGTATTTTTAGCAAATGAGTTGTCAGCAGAAAGGCTTCATTAGACCCATCAGGATATCTGCCCATGAAGAACGAATCCCAAACTGTACTGACAGTTTCCTTGAGCCAAAATGATGAAGCACCTCTGACAAGAGCCATATTGTGCTCCCCATGCAAGGAGCATGAGAAACAAAAAAGACAGTTTGATCTTCATTTGGTCAGGTTAATATTGACACAGCCTAGAAGAATCAGAAGTGTGGGGGATGCACACTTACAGCAAGCACTCTGGAGACTTGACTGGTGGTTTCCATAAATCAGGAGACGGTCTGGACTCCTGCTTCCTTGAAATATTGTTCAAACTAGATGATTTATTTTTAAAAGGAAAATAAATAAAGCTGTAAGTGTTCAGACTCATGACTCAAAGAGGCCCATTGGGATTTTTTCCCTTCATCTACATGTAATTATGAAAATAACCTTTGATTCATCATTATCGTTGTTTTTTTGGTAGCCAGAGTATTGCCCAGGCTCTACCATTTCAAAAATATAGCATGCCTAATGAGTTTTCCATTTTTGCATATATCCTGGATTATTCTTTCCCATATAGGAATCCTTATAAACATACTTGAACAACAACAACAACAACAAAAAGTCCTTAAGGAGAACACATCAAGCCCCTTCTCACAGAGTTCTTAAATCCATGCTGTATAGGAAAGTTTTGAGATTATGGGTCTGTCCGCAAAGAAAATGTAAATTAGGCTGAGCTGGTTAATGAGGTGATGACTTATTTATCTTTAATTGGTTGTGAACCTCCCCACATCCAAATATTCAGTCTATTCTTAACTGGTTGTGAGACTCTGCCTAGGACCACTCTTCTAGGAAGTATAGTATTTAAGCCTCTTTTTCCAAGTCAACTCTCTATTGTGTAGTATCTTAGGTCCTCTTTATGATTGAGACAGTGAAGTGAGGATGGGGCAGGATTTCAACTCACTCAATTTCAGGTTGGCCTGAAAACCAGCCCACTTCATGTCAAGACGTTCTTAACTCAACCTTGTGCTTTTAGATGGATTATCCCAATTCTTTCTCTCTCCTCCTCCTCCTCCCTTCATAAATGATGTAGTTATAGGAGGTCATAAATCCTTGCCACATGACATGAACGCAGTGATCTTCAATAAGCATGTACTTGTCCCCTCTATTCTTGAATTCTTTAACCCAAGTGGTGACCTTTTTACAAAAGTTGTTGTATGACCTAAATCAAAGCACCTGCAGATTGATAGCATTATTATAATTGCCTTTGACAGTGGTGCCTTAACAGGGAGACTTTGCTTGGAATGATGGCAGTATTGTAGGCCCTTCCCATTCAGATGCCTGAGACCTCAGAGTGAAAAATACCTCTCTTCTCTCACCCCCTCTAGCAATCCTTTAGGATTCCTGGTTTTATGTGGGTTTCTGAGCAGAATAGTAATGTTGGGAGCATCTTTAGATGACGAAATTTTTATATACTGAACGTAAAGTGTAATTCTTCCATTGTTTGTGTGCCTAAACTACCAGAGCAAGAAAACTACATGAAAATAATTCTGAATAACCAATGATTATGCCATTTCTCCTGCTTTCTTTTTTTTTCCTTCCATGTACACATGCATGCCCCAACAACTTTTCCAAAGTACATATTCCTGTAGGATCATTACAACATTCTTTTTTATAGCAGGTACCTTGGGCAGGTTTTCTTAATTTTAGGCTCATAAATAGTTAATGGTCATCCTACATTTGCATTTTGTAGAGTAAGTGAGAAATAAAAAAAAAATTGATCATAAAGCATGGTATCAAATGGTAAAAGTGGATCATCAAAAATTTAAACAGTACAGTATTATTGGCATGTTCTCAAAATCAAAGATGTGGCTTGCTTGTATATTGACAGGGAAGAATCAATACTAAACAGAAGTGAATGGACTGGCAAAAAATTATTTTTTATTAAAATCAATACTGAATTAATTGGGAATATCTTTGGTGATGAAAAATGGTCTCATTCAAGGAGAACATAGGGGTTAAAGCATGAGCTCTGAAGTCAGACAAACTAAGGTTTGAGTCCCATTTTCCCCACATATGAGCTGTGTAATGTCAGCTACTTAACCTCTCAAAGTCTTCATTTTCTCAAGGCAAACCAGAGATAATGTTACCTACCTCATAAGAGCATCTTAAAGTTTAAATGATATGATGCAAAGAATTTCTACAGAGTCAATGCCTAACTAAATTATGTTGGGCCTTACACTATTGAGTTAAATGAAAATTATATTGACATTACATATATGTTACATCTTGGTTTATATATTGCAGTATTTTTATTTTCATAGCATCTTTTCATAAAAGGGCTCTCTTTTTGGCTATGGAGAGTGATACTATGTATTGTCTGACTCTATTTTCAAAATATAATGTATAATATAGTTTTAATAGAACCAATGAAGTTTGCACTACTAAAATGCCTTGACTAGCTCATAAAAATAGTGCAAAAAAAAAAAAACATCTGGTAAAAACATGGGAAATACCTTTGCTTACCAATTAAAGAGTGTGTGAAAAACAGAATAAATAAAATCTCTTAATTTATGCATTTAGTGTTCTCATAAATCATTGTCCTGTCAAAATGATCAGACTTTATTATTGCTGAATACTTTAAACATCATAATGAAGTTTTGGTAGCATAAATCATAAAGCTTTCGGTTAGAACATTTGTGTACATACCTCAGCATTTTTTTTATATCTTGATTTAAAAAATAGTCCTTAGTCTAAAAATATATCCACGCAGAGTATAAATGTCAAACTATACTCTTAAATTTCAGTAACTCAGCAATCCATGCTGACCACTGTGCTTACATGGTAGTTATGGGTTGTCAAACTGTGTTTCTAAGCCTCACTGTTCGCAAAAATGAAGCTAAACAGGCTTGGGTTTTAATCTTGGAAATGAGTTTTAGCTATATGCATGCTACTTACAAGAGATACCTGATCACTTGATTTTTCTATTTCTGGCAAGAAGAAAAAAATTTCAGACCTAACAGATCTGGGAATGACTTGTTCATGACATTAGAAAATAATTTATTACATTTAATGAAAGCCTTACTTGATATATTTAACTTAAAATTTGAAAGGGAAACAACTGTTTTGGATTATGTGTGTATTCCATCCATCTTTAGAATGCTGAACCTAAATGGAAAGTATTAATATGAGAAGTAAAATCTACTGAAGGTCACTTGACTTTTGGAGGTGATCAGTAGAAATGCTGAAAAAGACTCTATTCATGGTGATTTAGCCAAAGAAAAAATTACCACACTTTTTTTTAATGCTTTAAAAGCTATTTTTGTAATGACAAACAAATGCTCCTGTGGGATTCATTGAGTATAACTTGGAATTAAGGATAAAGAATCTGTTAATGAGATAAATGTTACCGTACCCATAGTTTTTATATCTTACATCATTTTAAAAGGTTATTTAACCATTTTTCTATTGTTGGACATTTAGATTGTCTCTAAGTTTTACTTATTCAAGTAAGAATCTAATGAATAGCTTTAAACACAAACCTTTGTGTGTATATCTGATTATTTCTTTAGATTATTTTTCTAACAGTAATTGAGAGTGCCCATTGGAAATATTGACCAAAAATATGAAAATAGAAGACGAAAAATTTCTTATCAAAGCATTTATTTGATTATTAATAAGTTCAGATAGTTATTGGCCATTTGCATTTCATCAATTGCGAATTGTCTTTTATGTTCTCTAACAATTTTCCTTTTGGTATCTCTATTTTTTTCTCATCAGTTTATAAGAACTTTTCCTCTCAAAGTCCTCAGACTTTTCTTCCCCCAGTTAAAAAAAAAAAAGTAAATAATAATAATCGCATTGGGAAACGTTTGCGTGGGTTTTAAGCAGAAGTGTGTCTGGATGCGATTTACATTGCTGAAAGCTCTCTGTTGGTGCGGTGAGAAGTGGTGGTAGGGAGGCAAGTGCAGCAGCAGGGAGACCGTTTGGGAGGCTGGCCCAGAAGTTCCGGTAAGAGATGATGGTAGCCGGGACTAGAACAGTGGTAGACATGGAGAGAATGAGAAACATGTTCAGATTTGAGATACGTTTCAGACTTAAAGTTAATTGGATTGCTGAAGGATTGGGTGAGGAGTGAGGAAGGGAATCAAGAATATTCTTAGATCTTTGGTTTGAGTAACTGGGTGGACGGTGGTGCCGTTTAATGGAGAAAACTGGAAAGGGGGCCTGTCGTATCTTATTTGAGATGCTTAGTAGACAGTCACGTAGGGATATTCACGTGGAGAGGCAAGGTTAGAGTTCCTGGGAGAGGTAGATTGGGCTATCACTGGCAAATGCTTGGTTTTAAAGCCCTGTGATTAGTTGAGAACACCAAGGTAAAATATGGAGACACGGGAGAAATTCTAGGGCCCTGAACATTTTGAGGTTGAATAAAGAAGAGGAACCATAGAAGGTGACTGAGGAGTAACCAATGAGTTAGGAGAAAAACAAGATGTCAGGAGAGTGAAGGAATTGAGTGTTTCAAGAAGGAGAAAGGGTCAAATGCACAGAATTCTGTGAAGTCAAATAGGGTCAGAAGAGGAAAGTGGCTTTTGGGATTTGGCATCCTGGAAGTGATTGGTACTTTTGAGAAGAGAAGCTTCAGTGGAGCTGGGGACAGAAACCTGAGGTGAAAAATATATGGACAACACAAGAAGTGCGGCTTTTTCTCTCTCAAGGAATATCCACATTTAAGCACTCAAATGTTTACAGGACATTATTTAGATAACTTTTTTTTCATGTGATGAACTGAAGCATTCAGCCTATAGCATAAAGATTAAAATTTTCAGACCAATGGTAGAAGAACTAAAATAGGATTTTGTGAGAGGATGGAATTCTCCACTGCATTTGCCCATGTACTTTGAACAGCAAATACCGTGTCTATTAGACTCTCTCACTATCTCAGTTCTTACCTTAGTTGAAGTAGAGCCAGGTCATTTCTGTTTCCCTGCCCTAAGTCATTATAATAATCAACCCTCTTTAGGATCCTTGAGATTTACACCTTAGCTTTTGGCTGGGAAATTCCAAAGACTCTCTCCCCCACCGCCACCCCACCCCCCTATTTCCAGGCCTTTCCGCACATTTCAAAACTAGAATTTACTCAGGAAAAAATACCTATGACCTCTGAAAAATATATTTAATGATTGAATATTTGGAACTGGGGTGACGAGGGGCTGTGACCGCGAGCAATTCCCATTCTTCCTAACTAATGGGAATAGTCTGGGTTTTTCCAGTCAATTCCCATTTGGAATTAGCAAAGTAACTTCCTAAATTCTATGCAGTACTCCCAGACTGGCATCATATTTCAAATGCAGAGGGTGTATGTGGTGGTGGTGGAGGGAGTGGATGGTAAGGGTGATCCCTTCATTTTCTAAAGCTTTGGCAAATTAGGTGGGATATGCATATGTGTATGCACGTATATAATTTTAATTTAAGGTGGTTGAAACATTTTTGGAGACGTTTGAGCAGATTAACAAATAGTATTTGTATACATGTAACTAAAACAGTAATTTATCAGGTAGAAGGCAGATGGGGGAAATAAAATGCCAACCTGTATGTACAGTTGTGTTGTGTTGATGATGAAGTGCTGTTTATTCAGGGCCAGCCTAGCTTGTCAGCAACATAAAAGCCGTCACAGCACATGACTCCCTGCGTAGCTAGCTAGAAGACAATAATAAATTATCTCCTATGCAAACAGCACCAGCGTAAAAGCAGAACAAACAGACTCTGCCTCCGGATTCCTGAAGATTCTCATTCATTCCCTTGTTTTGCTCTGGTTAAAACATAAAACTCCTGACATTATCCTAAGGCCAGTGAGATCTAATCTGATTTGGATAATTTAGACAGAGAAGAGTTTTTGATGATCTCTGTTTTGGGATTCCTGTAAAACGTATTTTGTTTCTCTAACATCCCAAGGCGATTTGTATAAATTTTTGCTTTATCAATACTTCATTTGGTCCTGTGGAGTTTGGGGTTACCCAGAGGAAAACTGGGACAGTGTTACCTAATGGAGCTTGATCACAAGAATCACTTGAGGTACGTGATAAAAATACAAGATCTTGGAGCCAATCCCCATCCTCCTGGCAAAGTAGCCCAGAAATACACAGCCCAGGATGATTTGTAAGGTGAGGCTCGTAAGAGGTATGATAGCTGAGAGAGTGAGTACAAGTCAGGTGACAGTGCTGGCTAGCTTCTTGGATTTCAGGGTGTGTGCTCCCGGGAGTCTGGGGTGTGGCCTGAGAGTCTGCATTTCTACGAGCTGGTGCTGCAGGACTTGGAAACACACTTTGAGTGACAAGATCCTGGAGCCATCATTTTAACACAGAAGAATCCAAACAGGTTAGGGCTCAGCCAACATTTTTGAATAGCAGATGTTCCACAAGTATGGCTTTCGATAATGCTGATTCTCCTGAATCCTAATCTTGTGCTCAGATAGCAGTAAAACCCTCCTTTTCTTGTTTGAGTGACCCAGCAGGGAGTGTCGTGATAATTGTTTTTATAGGTGAAAATCCCTTAGAAATGTGCATCTTCTTCCAAGTGTTTATATATGTATTTGGGGGTTTTATGTTCATAATGAAAAAAATATTTTGAAAGGAATATTGTACAGTTCTTGTGCCGAAGCATTCAAGCACTGACGATCAGATGTAGGCAGCTGCTATCTGTTCTTGTTTTCCTTTAGGACAATTCTTCTTTTACAATTCATAACAACACACAGTTCAGCCTTAAGGTTCTTAATTGATAACAGCAGATGATTAGAAATCATTTAATCGATCGAAAGCATATTGTGCATAATATGAGGTCTGATTTTTTAAAAAGCTCATTCTAAATATCTATTATATCATTGATGAGTTCATTAAAAAACATTTTTGCAATTATGTCAGTTGGATAATAAATGAAACACATGAACGCTGACAGTACACTCTTTTGAACACATGCTTCCACAGGCTATTGTCTTCAAACATCATACATTTCATTATAAGTAAGTACAATAGATCATTGGTGTTCATCCGCAATATATCCTGAGACCTTTGGGAATTCTCACGTGCAATTCCTTGGCACTAAAAAGTGAAAGTGGTCTTTGGAGATGTCTGAAGAGAGGGTCTGCCACAAGGAGTAGAGAACAAAGCCTCCTAAAGATGTTGGAACTAGGCTGGGAGTAGAGAGCAAAGCCCCTTAGAGATGTGGGAGCTGGGCAGTCGGCGGGCTCACACACCTGCAAAGTGCCTCCTGTGTCCTTCAGGGGCCTCACAGACCTTGAGATTCAACTAGCTGAATGACAGAGGAAATTCACCATACTTCTTTAAGGTAGAGAAACATCCATGCAGACAACGTGCTCCTGCAATTAATAAAACTAGAAGAAGCCAGCACATTTTCTGTGGGTGATGAGAGCCGCTGGTCTGGGTGCTCTGCATTAGTGGGAGCCTTTTCCGCATTTCTTCCATTCCTCCATAGCTATCACTGAGACCAAGCAGATCTGACATCACAAGCCTTACACAGATTCCCCAGATTTCTACACTGGAACAAAAATCACTCAGTAAACTCCTCAGTAATTTCTTAGGTTCATCCTCAGTAATTTCTACTTAGAGTTAATAATACTCGTTAGAAAACAAAGTTGTAGAAAAGAACAATAACTTCCTCCAATTTTCCTAGTGACAGGTTGTTATAATGGTCAGCTGGCCTTCCTATATAGTCCTATGAACAATCAGAGGGGGAAAATATGATTGGCAAATACTTAAATAAATATTTTAGGAAAAAATGTTGAGATATGTCCAAGCAATTCTTAATAATAATGGCAGACTGTTTCCTTTCTTGGTTTGGGAAGACAAATGAGCAAAGTATATTTTAAACCATAGCATGAAAATTTCTCAAAGCAAAATGTTTATTTCACTTGCATCTAATAATAAATATCTGGCCTATTACATCCTAATACTGGACAGAATGTGTGGCACAACTCCCCAGAGCTGGGCATCATTACATTCATATCAAATTATCTGTTGTTCTTTCAGAACTGTATGTTCCACAGGAATATAGCCAGTAATTTGAAAGCATTCACAGACAAGTATGGGTTTGATGTCCTCATCCTCCTGGCCAGTGACCAGTCGGAGGAGCAGCAGCCGAGACAACAGATCGCTGTGTATTCAGAGAACCTAGAGCTGGGCAGTCAGGTGAGCCTCTCCTTCCTCGACACACGTCACTGCCTCTGGCAGGCTGACTTTCAGAACACATGGGCAGAGATGAGAACTGACTGGTGGCTTGTAAGAAATTGGCCCAAGAGATTGTCCTAGAGTTTGAGTTTTAGGAAATGTTTGGGGCATATTTTGCTACATTGAGTCTTTTAAAAGATCCCTTTAGACTGGGAAGTAGGAGGAGTTGTTGTTTCATGGGTAAAGAACTTCTGTGTGGGGTGATGAAAACATTTGGAAATATATAGTGGCAATGGTTGCATAAAATTGTGACTATATTAAAGTCACTGAATTGTATACTTTAAAAAGGTTAAAATGACAAATTTATGCTATATATGTTTTTTATCTCAATACAATTTTTAAAAATAATAAAAAAGTCCCATAATCATTTCTCTTCTAGACTGAATCCAGAAAATCTCATATCTTTGTCTGCTAAATGAGGGCAAGTCCTCATTTGGGTGCTGTTTTGTTTTATTTTGAAATTGCTGCCTAGCAAACTTTTATTTTATTTACAACTTTAATCAAAGTTAATCTCCAGGTACTAAAATTCTGGCTGATTAATCAATTGGCTCCTCTAAGTTGATAATAAGAGTCTTTTAATAACCAAAGCATTGAAAATAATGAAAGAAGTCAATAAAATTAATCAAAGCAGGACACTGGATATGCAAAGCAGGTATATTTCATAATTAATATGGGAACACACATGATTCATTGCAGTATGAAGACTCAGAGAATGGTTTCATGACTAATCTTTCTTCACTAATGAATTAGACTCCTTGTCTATCCCCAGGAGAGGCAAGGTCTCAACTCTCTTTTACAGCCTCACTTTCTGTCCTCCAAGAGGGCTCTCTTGGGTCTCTTGACATGTGACTGTAGGTGCCCTTGTGCTCTCTCTGAGCTTTCTCCTGTCCAATCTGAAAGAGCCCCCTGTTCCCGCTGTGGCTGCATTTCTCACCCCTTCTCCTGATCTACGTATATTCATGCATGCATTACCAGCTATGGCCTTTCTAATGCTCTGTCCTGTGTTTGGTTTCAAATCTGAATTTTATCTGCAGTCAGTGGCTTCCTAAGGACAGGGTGTGGGCCTCCTAAGTCTCCAGTGCAATGATTTTCAAATCACTTTTTGTATCAGAACCCTTTTTTCAAGCTAGTTTAAAATTGGGAAATATAAAATAGGCATAGTGGCAGAGCAGATGAAGGGGTTAGGAGCCCTTGAGCCTCCACTCTGCCTCTCTCCTCTTCCCTCACTAACACTCCCCACTCAGCAACACCCCAGAGACAGCTCCTGGGAATCCTGGGATTTAAGGAACATGGCATCAAGACTGTGCTCTAAAAGTGCCTCTCTCTGGGCATATGGTCACACAGTTGGTTCAGAGTCAAAGCCCCTGCAGCTCAACTGCCTGAATTCAAAACCTGATTCTACTTTATTAATATGTATCAATAAAATTAATTTGTAAAAACAAAAGAAAATTTGATTCCATCACTTTTTAGCTGGGAGCTGTTAGACACATGATTTAACTTTCCTGTGTCTTAACTTCCTCATTGGTAATATGGAGAAATTACCATTCCCTACCTTGTAGAATTATGGCGAGCATTTAATGAGATAATACATGTAAAACTTTAGGGCTGTACCTGGCATATGAAAGCACTGAAATGCTATCTCTTCTTATTTTATTACTATCTATGCTAGCTTTGTGGTTATTATCATTATTACCTTCCCTAATTCTAAGGGGCCATCTTCAAAGACCCTGTGTAGCAAAGTGCTCCAAACATTTCCTAAAAATTATAGAGCCACAGCCCAGTTGTATCCTCACCCTGCCCGTCACAACTTCCCCCGGGGCCTCCCAAGTCTGCTGTATCTGTTCTGGGCTCCAGGTCTACACTCTCTGGGGCATGAGGGACAATTTTGTCCTGAACCCTATTTGGAAAGCTTTGTCCCTGGTAGCTTCTTTCCCATTCATATTTCTTTCTCATACTTTCTTCTTTGCTTTCTAAGCCTATCAGAACTTAAAGCTGGTTCTAGCTGCCTGCTCCTAAAGAAAAGCATTTAGGGTCTGCCTCATTACCCCTTATTCCAACACTTTTTCCCTAGTCCTTGTCAGCGACCAGCAATATCTCTGCCATTTGCAAATTTGAGTTTCACTCCTGTTGGAAGAAAGTATTACATTACACTGAGGAAAGGAATTACATGGTTTAAATTGCTTTACCCATAATTTTCAGGAACCAACAAAATTGGGCAGCTGGATTTTGAGTAAAATGAAAAGATGTTTTGATAAGATCAGAGAAGGGGATGGTGATATATATGTAGTGGGACTTTCCATGTTTTACATTACATAGTTTTCCGTTGTTTGAGGGTATTTTTTTTTTAGATGAATGAAAACAGATTCATTTTATATGAGAAAAAAATAATAAAGACAAATTACAAAGAGTAAAGACTGCCTGAGTGTTCATATGAACCCCTGTGCCTCCCTGACAGATTTGCTGTGAACTGGAGGAGAGTCAGAACCCTTGTCTAGAGCTGGAGCCCTTTGAATGTGGCTGTGACGAGATCCTGGTGTACCAGCAGGAGAACCCTTCGGTGACTTGTGATCAGGTTGTTCTACTTGTCAAGGAAGTCATGAATAGGAGGTGTTCAGAGATGGTCTCCAACAGCCGGACATCCTCAACAGAAGCTGTGGCAGGCAGTGCCCCACTCTCCCAGGGATCTTCTGGGATTATGGAGTTGTATGGTTCTGACATAGAGCCACAGCCCAGCTCTGTGAATTTCATAGAAAACCCTCCAGATCTCAACGATTCTAACCCAGTACAGGTGGATGCCAACATAGACCTTGTCAGCCCAGATAGTGGGTTGGCCACCATTAGGAGTAGCCGTTCATCCAAAGAGAGCTCGGTTTTCCTCAGTGATGACAGTCCAGTGGGAGAAGGTACCGGGCCTCATCATAGCCTCCTACCAGGGTTTGACTCCTATAGTCCCATCCCTGAAGGGGCAGTAGCTGAGGAGCATACACGGTCTGGAGATCATGGTGAACACTTTGACCTCTTCAACTTTGACCCAGCACCCATGGTTTCTGGACAATCCCAGCCATCTTCCCATTCTGCAGACTACTCCCCAGCAGATGACTTCTTCCCTAACAGTGATTCGTCAGAAGGACAACTCCCTACTGGACCTAAAGGACTTGAGGGAATAGAGATCAACATGACCACTTATTCATCCAGTTCACTTTTATCAGGGGCTGGCAAAGATAGCCTTGTGGGATTTGATGAGGAGTTTGTCCAGAGGCAAGAAAGTCCCCAGGATAACTCCGAAAGAAATTTGAATCTGACAGATTTTGTGCGAGATGAATCCCCTTCACCAGAAAGACCGAAAAATATTGGAAAGAGAGTCCCACCAACACCTATGAATAGCTTTGTAGAAAGCTCACCATCCACTGAAGAACCAGCCCTACTCTATCCAGAAGATATGACCCAAAATGCAATTGACACAGGCCACCCAGGGCCTGCTCAGAACCGACTGAGGTGCAGCAGCTGGTGGGGTGGTTTGGAAATTGACTCTAAAAATATTGCAGATGCATGGAGTTCCAGTGAGCAGGAATCTGTCTTCCAGAGCCCAGAATCCTGGAAAGATCATAAGCCAAGCCCAGTTGATAGGAGAGCCTTGGATTCTGTATTTCAACCAAAAAGTCTCGAATTCCCAAAGTCAGATCCCTGGGAGACTGAATTTGGACAGCCTGTACTGGGTAGCAATAACATTCAAAACCAGAATGAGGAAAGCTTGCAACTTCAGAACCTGCCCACTGAGAACTGCCACATGCCAAATGCTTCTCCTCAGGAAACAAACCACCTGATAGAAGACTTCACTGCTTTGTGGCGTTCCAACCGATCTCCCACAGCAATGCCTGAGCCATGGGGAAATCCCACAGATGATAGTGAACCAGCTGCTGCAGGGCCATTCCCTTCCTGGAGTGCTTTCGGTAAAGAACATGATGCTGAAGCTTTGAGAAATACCTGGAATCTGCACCCAATGAGTGGTGAGACCCCTTCTGTGAGGGACCCGAATGAGTGGGCCATGGCAAAAAGTGGATTTTCTTTCCCTTCAGAAGACTTAGTGGACAGTTCCTCTGGAGAGTCAAATAAAGAAGCAGCTCCCAAAATCTGGGGGAAGAAGAACAGTGACCCCAGGGATAAAATTCTCCTATCCAGAAATCCCAGTTCCAATCTGGATCACACATGGAATAGTTGTAAGCCACCAAAGGAAGATCAGAATGGTTTGGTGGATCCTAAAATTAGGGGGAAGGCATATGAAAAGGTAGATTCTTGGAACCTTTTTGAGGAAAGTATCAAGAAAGGAGGATCAGACATCCTAGCTCCTTGGGAAGATTCTTTCTTATCATATAAATGCTCTGACTACAGTGCATCCAACATAGAGGAAGACTCAGTGGCTTCCCCGTTAGACACCAACTACTCCACCTCTGACTCTTATACATCACCAACTTTCGGTGCAGATGAAAAAGAAACGGAAAGCAAGCCATTTGACAGAGAGGAGGGTTTTGAGTCAAAAGATGCCAATTCTGCCATGGAGGAGACTGAAATACCTCCTCAGTCACCACAGCAGCTACCTAGAAATCGAATTAGCTCAGGTCCTGGGAACCTAGAAATATGGGCTTCACCTCACACAGATAATGAGATAAATGCCCCTCATGATCCAGATTTGCTCCTGAAAGAGCCAACAGATTTGCTCCTGACAGAGCCAGTGGATAAAAGCATGGAAGATGATGCTGGGGAGAGCAGCCAGTCCAGTTACGATGACCCCAGGATGATGCAGCTGTACAATGAGACAAACCGACAGCTCACACTTTTGCACAGCGGCACCAACTCTCAGCCGACGGCCTCAGACAATCTCGATATGTGGAACCGAGTGATTCTGGAAGACACTCAGTCCACTGCAACAATCTCGGATATGGATAATGATCTGGATTGGGATGACTGCAGTGGGGGTGTGGCGATCCCTGGTGAAGGTCAAGCACAGGGATACGTTGTTGAAGGTACCGAACCAGAAACCCGATTTTCAGTGAAGCAGCTAGAACCATGGGGCGTGGAGTATCAGGAAACAAATCAGATAGATTGGGACCTTTCTGCCTCTTCTGAGCACAGCAAGGACACTGCTCCCAATGAATATCACATACTGAATGAGAAAAGTGGACAGCTAATTGCAAGTAGTATTTGGGATTCTGTCATGAGCGATAACAACATGTCGTCATTAATGTTACCAGCCCCATTATATATTACAGACTCAGAACAAAGCAAAGCGGCTCCTGAAACTCCCAGCTCACCTGAAAAAGTTAAGGACAGTCACATCCCAGATGTACTAGAAGCCTCCGGAGCCAGTCAAGCAGAAGCACTTACACCTGATCCAGACAACCAGACCACGTGGAGAGGAGCCCTGCCGAGTGATACAGCATCCTTGGCAACCAGGTCAGAGAGTCCAGGGCATTTTGCACATTCAGAGCCATGGGAAGATCACAGCTGTGGACAGAGTGAAAGTGAGAAGGAAGCCTGTGAAGCCCCTGATAAGAAGTACCTAGGTGTGGAGGAGGTGATAAGCTCTGAGGTAGATAGTGCCGCAGCGAGTTCTGGAAGAGGGGAAGGTGACCAGCAACTGTCTTCTCAAGTTGCATCTGAACATCAAGAGATCTGCCATGAATCAGGAAAAATCAGCTCTCTTTCAGTCACATCCAGTCCTCAGACCGAGGAACCAGAGGACCTTTTAGAGCATGAGAAGGAGTCTTACAATCTGGACTCGGGCGATATGCACACAGGAATGTCTACAAATGACCTGCAGACAAAAGACATTACTGAAAATAACCCCCCGAACCACAGAAATTTGAGTGAGGCTACTGAAGTTTCCAGTAGGATGAATTTAACAGAAAATGTATCTTTATCTGAAATGGCTCCTGAGAAAATTGAAGAATGTAACATTCTGGAGCCAGAAAGAGTGAATGAAATGCCACCTCATGAATTTCCCCAAAGCCTTGCCGTTTGGAATGGCCCTCTCAATAGTGATGTACAAGTCAGTTATGCAAGTTCTGAGATAACTGAGAATCTTGAAGTTAAGAGTACTGGAAACAGCCTTCCAGAAGTTAGTTCATCTGGAAATTATGAGAAAGAGAGTATTTCTAGTGAGTATACACATTCAAGCACATCGAGTCCTGACCTAAATGATTCTTCAGCTGCATTGCTTTCCTGGGGCCACGTACCCAGTACTGAACATAAGAAAGAGAATCAAGGTAATTGGTGTGAACCGAATCACCAGGAATCTGAAGTCATTACCACTGGCTGCCAAGTAGAAGTAATTACTGAAATGAAGGACCTGGAGAAAGACATAGTGGAAGAGTTTGAAAAGAGCTTTGATCACAAGGTTCCTAAATTTTTAGAGATTTGCAATGACTCAATAGATGGTGATTCCTTATCTTCTTTATCCAGCCCTGAAACAGGCAAATATACTGAACATTCAGGGACATACCAGGAAAGAAATCTAATGGTTAGCCATCAGGAGGAAAATGCACCTGACATTCCTGAAACTGTGCAGCTGGAGGATGCCAAGTTCAATTCAACAAGCTCAGGTTCTGATGATGATAGTATAAGTGATGAAGAGTCAGTGGAGAAAGAGACCCATCTAGCCACTTGCCAAGATGCTAAGAGTGAATCCAAAAATTGGGATTCATTGAATGAATCTAATGAGTTCTTGGCCACTGCTGATCTCAAGGTTCAGGAATTTCCTGAATCAGTAAGCAGTTCGGGACCATCAGGAAATGAGAATAAGTCCAACCCATTCTCTGACAATCAGCAAAGCAGCCCTGATCACTGGAATTTCTCACCACTAAAGGAGACTGAAATACAGGTTACAGTGGTGGATACGGAGACAAAATCTTCTCCAGAAACAGAGAAGACTGGAGATACTGCGTGGCAGATATCTCCTGAAAATGAACCAAACTATGAAAGTCATTCTAAATTGGAAATGTTTGGCTTTTCAGCTGAGAGTGCTGAATGCTGGAATGTCTCTCCACTGGAAGGGAAGCCCATTGAGAGTGCATTTAAAGGGGAACTGTGTAACTCCAGTGGTGTGTTAGAGATGAATTCCTCAGTGTACCAAACTGTGGATCCTTGGGGAGTACCCATTCAGGGTGATATTGAATCCGTGAATGCACGTTGTACTAATCCTTTCAGTGACAAAACTCAGTCACCCTTTCTGGATAGTAATGGGGAACACTCCCATGGGCAACTTTGGAACATTCAACCAAGGCAACCGGACTCAGTAGCTGATCAGCTTACCGAGCTTGTCATATTGGACCAAATTAAAGAAAAAGAATCAAGGGAGCAAATCTTCATGCCTTCTGCTGCTGCTGAACTCACTTCTGAAACACATACTCAACAGCAGTGTCAGGATACCGGCCTGTCAGCCTGGCATCAGCAAGATGCACCATTCACTCACACAGGTGAAGACGAACATGTTCTATCTAATATTACAACTACTGAGCGTCAAGAAACAAATTGGTGGGAACGAGAAAAATCATACATCAGTGAAGTTACAGATTCAAGCATTGGCTCAGAAAATGTCCCTGTGGTCAGTTCTCCCACCCAACTGATAAAGAGGTCAAGCTCTAAGTGGACTGACTCTATTCCTAATGAAGGCCCTAGAGGTACATTTGTTCCAGATGTTTTACCTGGCAGTTTCCAAGAGGGTGGGCAACTGGCCTCAGCTTCACCTGACTTGTGGACAGATGCTAAGCAGCCCTTCAGTTTGAAGGCAGATGGGGAGAATCCTGATATACTGACTTACTGTGACCACGACAGCAATTCTCAGGCTTCCAACAGCCCCGATATATGTCACAATTATGAAGCAAAGCAAGAGACCGACCAGCATAGCAGTGCTTGGATGAGACCTGAAGTGGAATCCAGGGAGTCACATCTCACCGAGCCAACGATGATTGAGGAGCCCGGACAGGCCTCTGGGCAGGAATCTGCCCTCTACCATTCAAGACTATATTTTGAAAATGCAAGTCCACTGCCTCCAGTCGGCCAACAAGCAAACATGAACGGCTTGTCCCAGCCTGTCTCTCCTAAATGTTCTCCCGAATCTTCTGAAATAAATGGTGAACAGAATACAGGTTTAAAAGCATCAGAAAAAGGAACCAGTGCAAATTTAGCGCCAGTTTTGGATCCTGTTGACAGAACCATCCCAATGATTGAAAATACAGGAACCAGTATTTTTGTAACTCACCATGAGCCAGCTGCAGATGGCAACAACCCCTGGATACCTGAAGGTTTTTCTCCTGAAAGTCAGAGAGATGTGAGAGCCTTGGTTGACTGTGAGCAACCTTTTGCTACTGAGAATCCTGCTGCATTTCCTGACACTTTGCTAGCCTCAGACCCTTGTTTGGATGTAAGCGAAGCTGCCTTTGACCACAGTTTCAGCGATGCCTCAGGCCTCAACACATCCACTGGAACAATAGATGACATGAGTAAATTGACATTGTCAGAAGGCAATCCCGAAACGCCAGTTGATGGAGATGTAGGGAAGCAGGATATCTGTTCATCCGAGGCCTCGTGGGGTGATTTTGAATACGATGTGATGGGTCAAAATATTGACGAAGATTTAATGAAAGAGCCTGAACACTTTCTCTATGGTGGTGACCCTCCCTTGGAGGAAGATGCTCTGAAGCAATCGCTGGCACCCTACACACCTCCCTTTGATTTGTCCTATCTCACAGAACCTAGCAATGGTGCTGAAAACATAGAGGAAGCTGGGTCTCCTGGGGATGAGTCTCTGGGGAGCGAAGCAGCAGAGCTACTGCTTTCTGCCCTTCCTGATCGAAGAGGCAAGGAAAACCACACTGAGACCGAAAACAGGCAGCCCGGATCCCAGCTGGTTGAGCTGCACATCCATGAAGACCCTGAGTCGATTTCTTCGCCTGTAAGGTCAGGCTTGAGCCCTGAGCTGTCTCCATCAAGCGATGTAACCTGGGAAGTAGAAACCAGTCATTCTGACTCACCAGCAGGTGGAGACATAGGACCACCAAATGGTAAGAAATGTCCCACCCCTCCACCCCCAAGAAACTGCTGCTTTCATTAAACCAGTTAAGCAGGTAAGCTCTTCCTACTGATGTGGGTAGGGAAGAATTAACTATATTTGAGATGCATGCCTAAAAAGTGCTAACAGAGTAATAGCTAATGCTCATGTAATACTTATTATTGATAATGCATGAGAAAATAAAACAATTCTACAAAATGAAAATACTTCTTAAAATACCTCTTTTTAGATGGATCACTCACAAAGATCACAAATCATTTAATGTGTTAATTAAGCCTTGTTATCCCCTTCTCACCTTTGTCTTCCACATCTAGGTGCCAGCAAGGGAATATTAGACTTGGAAGTAGAAAAAATAATTCCTACCAAAGGCCCTGAGCAGATAAAATCAGAATCCAGGGAAGAAAGATGCACAGAGAGGAATGAAGATCAGCATGCACTACACATGGATTACATACTTGTAAACCATGAAGAAAATTCACCTCAGAAGCCAGAGGTCTGTGAAGCAAGAGAAAACACATCTGAATTAGAGGAGTCTCACACAGGTTCTGAAGAAATGGGGCCACCAAGCACACAGGCAGCAAGCTTTCAGCCTGTCTCCTTTGATGACAGAAAAGACCATTCTGTAGAAAGAATGACTTCCAAAGAGAAGAGATCATCTCCTGGAAGCCCTGGGCAAGAGCACAGTTGGATGGTCTTGGGCCATAATGGGGTTGGTGACCCATCATCAGAAGGGGGTTCTAGTCAGCTGGAAGCCAGGGACTCAGGGTGGTGTGTCAAGGCTATGGAGCCAGCCTCAGATCCCAGCCTGGGCCAGGATTCCCACATACAAGTTCTGAGAGAAATGAAGCCTCAAGAATCTTTAGCACTAGAGGAAGCCTCCAGTCTGGACAGCCAATCAAGGAAGACCAAGCGCCGGGCCGGGGCTGGTGCAGATGTCTTTCCGTTGCAGGCTGTCACCCAGGACAATGAGTGGGAAATGCTTTCACCGCAGCCTTCTCAGAAAAACATGATCCCTGGAACGGAAATTGAGGAGGAGACAGAGTTCCTTGAGCCCAGAGCAAGGAAACCAAGACCAAACGGGTAAGCAAAAATCTAGATTTGTTTTTTCCTGAAAACCATTTTATTTAGAAACTGGGAAATGGTGAGAGGTTTCAGAATATGAAGAATAACCTAGATGCCTGGAGCTTTGCTTATATTTATTGCAAAGCGCACAATTAGTAAAAGCAGTTTCTAGATCACCATAACCATGCCTGTGGGGGGAATGAAGTTGAGAGGACTTGAGGCTCACAAAGATTCTATAACTTTTCTGTGGCCAAGTAAACAGAATGGATGTGGTGGGTTTTAAAGCTTTCCACCTCCAAAGCCTGCATTTTTTGACAGGCACACTGCCTCTCTTACAGAAAAAAATGTTTCTATGTAAGCCCCGTACTTACTAGTAGAAATAAGGAGACTCCACAGCAGGCTCAAAATCTTGGTGTAAAATAGTCATTCCCTAATTGGGAAAGAATTGGCTGAAAATTGGCAACCAACCATCAAATTAGTGATCCAATCATTCCTTGATTCCTCATTCATCATATGGTTTTGAGAACCTGTGGCCAGTGGGCATCTAGCAGACATCATCCTGCCCTCAAGCTTTCAGGGTCCCTGAAATCCTTTAGGATTATTCATTTCCCTTCAGTTGCGGTTAAAAAGCCCTCCTGCTTCCAGGGGTGAAAGGGCATGCTCTGCAAAGGAACTAAGTGAAAGGGAAAATCACATTTCTTCCTTAAACTGTGGTGGAGAAAAGATATTTCCTTCCTACTATATACACTACGTACCCATACTGTGAGTCAAGAGATCTGGATTCCAGCCTGGCTCTACCATTAACTGGATATATATTTTAGGATTAACCCCAGGCTTAAGTTTCCTCATGAGTGGATTGGGCTGAAGGATCTCAAGACTTCCTTCAGTATGAAATTCTGTGAACTTAATTTGTGTGTAAATAGGATGTGTCTAGGGAAGCTGTGGTATCCACAGATTACATTTCCTGATGAAAGAAACAGAACAAACAGAAAGGATAGCAGGATAGTAAAGTCCCATAAAGAGGTTAAAAAAAAAAAAAAAGTTCCATATTCAAGTGATGCTTCCTAAATCCAGACATTTCCAGTTGGCCTCATCATTCCTTCTTCCTGTCAAGCTATTTCCTTCTGGAGAGACCCCAGATCCGCTATCAGAAAGAGGGTAGCAGATGGATCCCAGCAGCCCTGCTGGCATTGTTAGAGATTGAGCTACGAGCCCAGGAAGTCTTGAGTTGGCTGAGCTATTGTTTGGCTTCTTGTCTGCATTTTGCACATGCTCTTAAAATCCAACAGATGACAGTGTTCAATT
>JAQZBX010036033.1:0-24331 GCA_029593785.1 Cabassous unicinctus
TGGAGCCATCAGTATTTCTTGATAGTTTGGCTGTGGGATGTGAAGGAAAGGGAGGAGTCAAGGATGGCTCTTAGGTTTCTGTTTTGAGCAAGTGGGGAACTGGTGATGACATGAACTGAGATGGAGCAGGGTCAGTTTTAGGGGGTGGGAGATCACGATTTTATTTTGGACATGTTAAGGGTAAACTGCTTATTAATAAGCATTCAAGTGGAGAATGAGTTGACAGCTGGATAAATTAGTTGGGAGTTCAGAGAAGAAGTCTAACCTGGAAATATAAAACTGGGAGTTACTGGCATCTAGATAGCACCCAAAGCCATGGAACTGGAAGGGAGCCCCTAGGAAGCAAGTATAGGTGGAGAAGAGGGCCAGGACTGGGGAACAGAAGCATGAGCAGACTGGAAAGAGGATCATGCAGTTCAGCTGATTTATCTTGTTCTGATTCCATGCTTACTGAAAAACCACCTGATAATTATTTCATGTTCCATTTGGGCCCACCCATAAGGAAAGAATGTTTTGGTCATGTAGACTTGGAATATTCTAGTTCCTGGGCTACTTCTTGTTTTTATAAGCCCGAACCTAGTTAGTGTGAGTCAGCCCCTGAGCCAGAGCCTTTCTCAGTGTGCTGAAAAAACCTGATGGTGAGTCTGCATAAAAAGGGCAACCAGACCCAAGATAGGAAATTCCCAGAAGAAATAAATGCTACATTACTTGTGGGTACTCTTCATTAGCTCACATCTCTCTGCATGCTGCCAAGGGAGAATATTCTTACATTTTCAGAACTGGTGAGAAAATCCTAAGCCAAGTATGGCTTCAGAGAATATTCCCTTTTTTGGTTGTATCCCTTTTCTTTTACTGTCAAAGTTCTATTGATTTGCCTCTGAGTCTCTTACATAGCTTTCTTCCATGCTGATCTTCCATTTCTTTAGACCAGTTTCCTTATTATTTTATGGATATTGGTGGAGCATTCTCTATGTGCTTGCTCTAAATCTATTTTAAAAATTTTATTTCATTTTTGAGTAGGTAATATTTAAATGGTTAAAAATCAAAATGATATAAGGTATACACTGAGAAATCTCCTCCTCCCCTATTTGTTTCCCCCACCAAACTGCTGCCCATCATCCCTATTTGTATCCCCATCTAGAGTTTAGGTTGTTACTAATATTTTGCTATTACAAACAAAGCTGCAATGAATAACTTTGTAATATAAATTTCAATTCCTATGTTTGCTTTAAGTACTGAATTATATTAACTGTTACTTATTTCCTGTATTAAGTACAATAAGCTCTGTAGAAATTCCTGATACAAAGAATTAAATACCCTGGAGCATGTGTTTGTTAGGCACTGCACCTCTTAGTCCCTTGCTTAGTGTTGGATCTTAGTATTGGTTTGTGAGATACAGTTTTTGTTTCCCCTGCTGTGTTGTGATGAGGACATTGTTATATATTGAACCATGTCTCCCCCCAAAAGATAAAAGATAAGTTCAAGTGCTAACTTCCAGTCTCATGAATGTTATCCAATTTGGAAATAGGATCTTTGAAGGATATTAGTTACCATTAGGCCAAACTGATTAAGGTGGATCCTAATCCAATATGACTGATGAGTTTATAAGGAGAGGAATTTGGACATAGAGGCCATGTGACAGTCCTGTTAGAGGCAGAGATATTATTATGCTGCCAAAAGCCAAGGAACCTAAGATTGCCAGTACTAGAAACTAGAGGCAAGGAACAGATTCTTCTCTACAACTTTGAAGCATGGCCCCATTGACACCTTAATTTCTAACTTTTGCCTCCAGAACTGTAGCCAATCATTTGTTGTTGTAAGCCACCAAGTCTGTGGTACTTTGGTATGGCAGCTCTAGAAATTGAGTTTTATATTCTACTTTTCAGAAGGGATAAGTAATTTCTGAAAAATGTTCAAGCTCAAATTGTATTCCTCTCCCTCCTCCCTTTTAGTTTGAAACATGGACACCATGACACTTCCTGTAAAACATGATTAAATAGCTCCCCTGGCTGCAGCATTTCAAGGATGTCAAAGTTCAACTATTTAATGCTTATTGTTTGGGGGAGCACATAAAAATGGCTTGTGCTAGTCTGAGAAAAAACAAGGAGGTTCATAAAGGTTACTGGAGAAGGAAGTGTTTGTGGGAAGGTAGATTGACATGTAACTTCAGAAAATAACATAAAACTCAACTGAGAAGTTAATTCATTTTTGTCCTCTTCTTCCCTCCCATGGTGTAGCAGATTATTTTCCAAAGATAACTGCCTCAATATATTCTGTCCCACATGTTCTTATAATGTGACACTGACACTCTTCCCATAGGGTGTGTTCCCTTCTCTTAAATCTGAGCAGATCTTTGTGACTGCCTCAATTAGTAAAATATAGTGAAAATTGTCCAGGTGAGCTCAGTCAACCTCCAGAACAATGACAACTAACGATAAAATGATTCATTTCACTACATTTTGGGGTTATTCATTACGCAGCAATAGAAAAGAGGAATATAGTCTTGACTTTTGTCTTTACATTTTCCTTGGTCTTGAGTCACTGATTTTTATTCAGATTTTACTATAATTTTATCTGTTTTTATTGCAAGTCACCTCAAATCCAATGTGGAAGAGGGTATAATAAATACAATAAATTACTTATTAAAAGTGCTCTCCTACAATCTACTCAATGGGAGAAAATATTTGGAAGCCATATATCCGACAAGGGTTTGATATCCGTGTTATATAGAGATCATACAACAATAAAAAGACAAGCAACCCAATTAAAAAAATGGGCAAAAGACTTGAATAGACATTTTTCCAAAGAGGAAATACAAAGGGCCAAAAAGCACATGAAAGAATGTTCAACATCACCAGCTATTAGGGAAATGCTGACCAAAACTACAGTGAGATACCATTTCACACTTTATAGAATGGCCATCATCAAAAAAAACCCAGAAAACTACATGTTCTGGAGAGGATGTGGAGAAATAGGAAAACTCCTTCACTGCTGGTGGGAATGTAGAATAGTGCAATCTCTGTGGAAGACAGTCTGACAGTACCTCAAGAAACTAAATATACAACTGCCATATGACCCAGCAATCCCGTTACTAGGAATATATTCAGGAGAACTGAAAGCAAGGATGCGAACTGACATTTGCACACCAATGTTCATAGCAGCATTATTCACAACTGCTAAAATATGGAACAAGCCCAAGTGTCTATCAACTGATGAAAGGTTAAACAAAATGTGGTATATACATACAATAGAATACCATTCAGCTCAAAGAAGAAATGAAATCAGGATGCAAATGACATCACAAATGAACCTTGAGGATATTGAGTGAAATAAGGCAGACACAAAAGGACAAATATTGTATGGTTTCATTAATATGAACTAAATATGATCAGTAAACTTACAGAGGTAAACTAGAGTATAGATTGATAGGAAATAGATTGTGGGTTGAGAATGGGAGCTGATGCTTAATGTATGTAGCATTATTAAGGTTAATTGCAAACGCATGGAAATGATTATAGAGTTGAGTAACACATTATAGTGAGTATAACTAACACTGCTTATTTATAATTATGATTGTGGCTGAAAGGGGTAGTCTGTGGATGTAAATGTCAATTAAAAGGAAGCTAAAGTATAATTTAGGAAATGCATAATATGGTGATTTCGGTGGTGGATGAAAATTGTGGTTAACAGTATAAACGTAAGAATGTTCTTTTACAAAGTGCTAAGGATATGGTGATACATAGGAAAATTACAACTAATGTAACATGGACAATAGCTAACTGTAAAATACTAGTATTTTGCAGCAATGGCAAGAAGATATTTCAATACTAAGGGACAAGAATAGGGGAGTATGGGATTTTTCCTTCTGGAGTAATGAAAATGTTCTAAAAGTGACTGAGGTGATAACACAAATCTGTGATGAAAATGAGAGCCAATGAGTGTACACTTTGAGTGGATTGTACAAAGCAAGGGACCATATAACACAGGGAATCCAGTGGTAGATCATAGACTGTGGTCAACAGGACAAATATGAGAATGTTTACTCCTGAATAAAAATATGTAATACTATTGTAAGGTGTTAATAACTGGGTGGGTTGGAGGGAAAATATACTAAAAAAAGATATGGGCTATAGTAGGTAGTAATATTTTGACAATGCTCTTTCATAGTTTGTAAAAAATGTTTCACAACAATGGAAGGTGTTGGTGGTGGGGAGATGTATGGGAGCTTTGTATGATGATACAAATATTTGTTTTATAAATTCACAAATTTTCCTATACACATTGTTTATGTATGTTCTTATATGAATGATATACTTCAATACAGTTTTATTTTAAAAAAAAGAAAAATAGTGCTCTCTTATCTAACTCAGTGATGTAAACTCCCAGATGCCATTCTGTAAAAGACAAGGCTGGTCCATGAAAGATTTACCACCATATTTGAGGGATTTTTTTTTTTTTAATTAAAAGATAAAAGAATGCTTTGTGCAGACCAGTTCTACATTTTCTGCTCCTTCTCCCCAGATTCTTTGCCCATGAACATTTGATAGAAAAATCATGACCTCATGTATGAGTACTGAATGACTAATTCATTTAACAAATAGTTTGTCAACAGAAAATTATTGAATACTTACTGCATGCCAGATAATGGACCAGGTGCCAAACACAAAAAAGACCTAGTCCTTGGCTTACAAATGAGCTCCTGGACTAGTGACTATTATAGCTATTAAATGCTTAAGATATGCAAGATATTGCGCATGTCTAGAAGTCTTTGAATGCCTTTGAAGATGGATGAGTATTTAAAACAAAAACAAAATAAAACAAAACTATCAAATGACCTGACAGGCAATAAAAACAATAGTGAATGAAAAAAATTATACTGCAATTTCAAAGTAGGTTCATTCATCTATAAATTTAATACAAGAAATAGAGCAAATTTATTTTCTCCATGTTCACAGAAATGAAATAACTTATTACATGGCATAAACTTAAAAAAAGAGAATTATATTTAATATAAAAGATCATAAGATATTAAATGTTAGAAAGTCAGTTTTTAAATGCATTATTAGTCACTACTTATTCAAGTTTAAGTGTAATTTTTTTTCTTCAGTATTCTTAAACTCAATCCCAACCCAAGTAATGTTACATATCTATTAACCTTTGAGGAAAGGTGTATGAGGACAGGAACCATGTCTATTTTGTTCACCACTGTATAATCAGCATTTGGCATATAGTAAGCACTCAATAGGAACTTGTCACATATATTTAGCAGGATGGATTAAAGATAATGCTATTTTATTCAACACACCTTTCTGAATTTCTGAATACACAGCTGTGTTTTGGGTGTTACCAGAGAACGTAAAAGTAGCAGACATTATCTTTCTCCACAGAGGTAGAGGAAGAGTATTGTTTGCATTTATAAACTGGTAAAATAGAATACAAACATTTGTAAATTCACACTAGAAGTAGGAAATAATTCTCAAATTATTTGTTACTATTGAACTCTGGCTGTGAAGCAAAAACAAAAAAAACCCCAGCAAATACATGAGTTATCTTCACAAGCTTTTAGGGGCCAGGAGAAAATGAAAGTATGAATTTCATATCCCTTCTGGTATTAAATTTTAACTACAGAAATGAAAATATGAATTCATAAAGCCCTATTTCTGGTAACATATATTCAATGGGGTATAGACGGTAAAAATCTATCCAGGCTTTTCCACATGAAATTATGAGTAAGGAAAACAAATTATTTTAAATGAAGCAAATGAAATGGGATGGCATTTTAAGACCCTGTTCTAATCTGAGATTAGATGACTCTATAAGCTAAACATAGGTGAGGGAGGAAAGATGAAGAGCGTGAAAAAGACACAGAGAAGCAAGCATGAGCTATAAAGAAAAACCTTCCTCCAAATACACAGACTAGCACAGAGCTACTTCACAGAGACCTAAGAGGAAGAAAAAGACATACTTAGCTAGATCTTGGCTTTTCTCACATGGCAGCCTCTTAGTATACTTCTAAAGAAACTTTATTCATGTTGTTTTCCTATCTGGACTGCAATGACTTGAGAATCAGTGGTCACATGTCCGCTTTATTTTATGGCTTAAGTTGGATTAAAAATTTGGTTAAAAAAAACTTTTTATAGTTCATCTTCTGAATTTTTATCACAAACTTTCTGAGGTTGCCTCTTTATACTGATTACTAAATCAATGGTTAAAATTTTTGTCAAACACTGAAGAACTGAAGTTAATAACTGGTACTTACCAGCAACTGACTCCAAGCCTGTCTGACTGCTTACTATGGGTTGGCTGGTTTGCAGTGCATAGAGAGCTCTTACATATATTTGTGGAAAGCTGTAATTTCCTTTCTTAGATTTATAAAGGATTTTGGGAATGCCTAAAAGTGCATTAGCTATTATTCTAATCATGGTTTGTTCTGATTGCTGGCATTTTTTGGCATAGTTGAGAAGATAGTAATGTAACAAGATCTCAAAATTACCACCTACTGGCAAAACACAACCTGCTGGCATAGATGAAGAACAGTAACTTTGGGAAGCACATTTCTCCAGTGACTTATATTTCACTGATAATATACTCCCTTTGCCAACAATTTTTGTGGCATGTAAATTTTCATAAGGAATTTCTTTTCTAGTGTTTTCTGTTGTTGAATTAGAAGTGGAATCACTTTCAATACATGGTTCATGGCCATCAATTACCCTGGTTTTATTTGGAGATAAACATTTCAGTGTTTCATCTGTTTGGTTTATATCTGTTGGTGTTAGTTTTAGTGTTGAACATGGACTGTATGTTTCAAATGCATTTGGAACTACCAAATTTGAATATACTATTAAATGTCTCCGAATTTTTGTCAGTTCATCTTTGTTCTTTTTAATTGCGCCCTCATGTGGCCTTGGTATTGAGTCATTACCAATTTCTGGTAACTGATCACTTTCTCTGTTATTCTCAAAAATAAGAGGACTTGATGTATAATTTTTGTTGTTAGCTTCTGTCATGTAATTTAGATCAAAGTCTTTAAATAACTGCTGAACCATTTTAACTGCTCCATGTAAAGCATTCTCATGTTGTTCAATAAGGCCCTGCACTGGTCCACAAAGAACTATACAATGTGGTATAAATGAACATGAGCTAATCAAGCCAAGATGAACATACCTTTTGGATCTAAGGATAAGGGGCTTACAAAATCTCACCAAGGCAGTGTTAAAGATTTCACACTGTGAAGAGACCTGTGATAGTACAAAAGAAGAAAGTCCAATGATCCTCTGGATGAGAGAAAGTTCTTCTGAAGATAAGCACTCTACAACTGATATGCCATTCAGTCCTGCATAATAACTAAGTAAGTCTGGCTGTTTCACACTAGATAGGAGCAATTTCACATTCTGACTCTGTAAATGTTTTATTATTGCTTTCGTCCTTTCTATAATCCAACACTGAGATGCCTGAAATTGTGCTTCTGAATTTAGAACAAACTCTGTTTCAGAAGTTGAAAAAAGAGGCTGAATGGTATTTGTTACTATAGCTATTCTTATGTCACCATCTGCTGGGCAGTACACAGAAAAATCTCTGTGAAGCACAAGCCCAGCTATGATCCTAGATTCTGAAACAGGAAGACCAGTAACACCGATGTTCAACTCTACAAAACAGTCATCCACTAACTCAAGTACTTCATTCCCACTTTTACTAGCCATACACTTGAAAAAATAGTCACATGTCAACTGTGAAATAAATTTGTGATTGTTTCTTCCCACTCGTCCACAAAAGTATGCTTCTAAGAGCAACTGTAAAGAGCTCCTACACAATATTTTCTCTTTAGTGGATGAAGAAAATATGCACAAAAAATGTTTTCTTAAGTATTGGTCCATCACATGGTCTAATATTTGCGTCTGAAATGTTAGAAGAGCTTGAGAAATAAATTTCCACTGACAACAATTTTTCCAATGCCTTCCATGGGTTTGAATATTTCCAGAAATCAAAGAATCCTTTTCTTTGTTTGTGACTGCAAGAAGTCCTCTGAGCAAATGGCAAAGAAAGATAATAAATGTTTTAGCACCATCTCCTGTTTTTCTGAGATGACTGGAAACACATGCCACAATCATCCTGTACAAAAAAAAAAAGAAAAAAAGCAACTCATTTTCAGTAATATGACTGGCTTCCAACATTTGAATCAAGTTGAAACCCTATTTCACTGCTATAGGCAAAAAACGAGAATAGTGCCCCTTTGATATAAGAATGAATATTATATGAATATTATATGTTTCAGTTTTTCCTTTCTCAAGTTACACTTTATTTTATTCCAAGATTCTAGGGTAGGGTGGGGCGGGGAGGATGAATGAGATGTGTTCTTGGGAGCTCATTAAGATTTGGGGTCCGTGAGACTGTTAGGAAGCGCTCTAACCCGGAGCGTCAAAGGTCTTATCCAGGAGCATGGCCTGAGGATTGAACAAAAGGTTCAGGGAACTGCCCTGGGGTGCCCAGCTATAGGCTGGACAATTGT
Source organism: Cabassous unicinctus (assembly GCA_029593785.1). Lineage (NCBI taxonomy): Eukaryota > Metazoa > Chordata > Mammalia > Cingulata > Chlamyphoridae > Cabassous > Cabassous unicinctus. The sequence continues at coordinate 8,507 of JAQZBX010036033.1, forward strand.
TGGGGTGCAGGTACCTGGCTATGGGATGCTCTAAGTGCAGCGCCTCCAGAAGGCGGCCTCCATCCCGACTGAGCAGCACCTCGCCGGTGGGCTTCGTACACAGAACTTGCTGGCCCTCGGGACCCACGCAGCTGCTCATAATGCTTTCCAGCACCTCGGCCACCTGCAACGCCACCTTTGCAGAGCCGCCCACGGCCATAGTTCTTCCCGTCAGTGCCTTTTCCGGCCGCCGGCTTGCGGAACACTCCTGCAGCCTGGAGGATAGGCGCGCGACCGGAAGCGGAAGGGCGGGGAGGACGGAAGCTGAGGCAGCGCGGCTTAATGGTTGGGCAAGCGATTCCGACCCCCACTGCCCGCTCGGCGAAAATGCGCCACAGCTCTGCCACTCGGCGAGTGGTCCAATCGCTTGCGTAGATAGAAAGGCCTGGTCTTCCCGGGGGTTGTCCTTGAAGCGAAACCCGCAAATCCTCCCCGGGATCCTTAGGTAAATTCGTACATTTCTCGTGGTTGCAGCTTCTCCAAACTCTGCCTTCTTCTGGGAAGCTTCCTTCCGAAGTCGGAACAATAGTAGGGCCTGCGGGAGGTAGGGAATAGGCACCGCGCGTAGAACTGACCTGTTTTCCCCCTTCTCTCCCTCAAAGGCTGCTCGTTTCCTAGCAAACCTCTGCACTGGCTTCACGCATACTCTATCCACACACTCCATCAGTAACCTTTCACTCCCCATCATGCAGACAGTTCAGGGATGCAGGACAGATAGGGAGGGTCTGGCTATGGCCAAGAGCTGCAGGCTTTGTGCCCTTCGCAGGGGACTCTGCCACGTTTCCTGGGTTCAGGTATTAACATCAAGCTCTAGCCACCAGAATCTAATTTTTCTATAGCAGAGGTGATGGATGTGAAGGCTTATATCATTTAGCCGCACTGGTGGATCAGCAATACGCTTTAAAAACTCAGTAGCCTAAGATTATAGATGGAATACAAAGGCAGCTCGAATTTACTGTTTCATATATTAAAGCGTATGTAAACACAGAAAACACTTAAGGATGAAGTGGTTAAGAGCATGAGCTTTGAATTCAGTCATAGGTTTGCTTTGCCATTATTTGTGACATTCAGCAAGTAACCTCTTTGGTCCCCACTTTTCTCATCTTTAAGAAAAATGGAGATAATATAAATGAGAAATCTCACAGGGTTTTGAGGAAGGCCAAAATGTTCATAAAGCACTATGTATGGAGCCTAGCTTACAGTGAGCACTCAGATATTTACTGCACACCCACTGTGGCAGATCATCACTCTCCTGGCCCACCATCCCTACGAGGGGATATTTTGTAAGGTAAAAATGAGTAGGTTAGCACAATAACACAACACCTAGCGTCTTAACACATGGTTAATCTTAGCAAGAAAAAGACTTATGTAGATGTTTTATTGAGGTTGAACAGGGAGGGGCTGTTTTCCTTTACTCCTGACTGCTATGCACAGGAGAAACCTGTAGCCCTCCTGCTTCCTTCCCCCTAACTAATAAAATAGAACTATCATTTAGAAGCAGTTGGACCCTGAAGGAAAGCAAGAATGGGAGGGGACATTTTGACACAAGTGCATTCCTCTAGTTTTTTTAAGGATACAATCCCTTGTGGAGATGTTGGCTTCCTAGCGTAGGACATGAATTCTAATCATTTCTAAACTTTCAACTTTTGTTCTACACTTAGAATTCAAGTAAAATAATAGCTATCGAGTTTATAAAACATGAAAGCCCTGGATGAAACAACAAAAAAAATCAGTCCTTTCCAAGATTATCACAAAAATAATTAAAAAAAAAAAAAAAAAAAGAATTAGGGGTGAGGATAAAGAAAAGGTAGGAAAACCAGAGAGGAATGACTTCTACCTCATCCGATGTGGAATCAGTATGGATGAATAGGTGATTTGCAGGTGTAAAAAACATTCACGTGGGTTATATATATATGCTTGTTTAATACTAGTATTTTTTTCCTGGTTATATCCATTGCAAATAGATTACATTACTCAGTATAGATTCACTCAATAGATTATTCCAAACATTTGAAAGTAAAGTGCAAAGATTAGAGTTCTGTAAGTGTACAGTGGAAAAAGCATGGACATTAGAGTCAGGCATGGATTCAAATTTGTGCCTGCTATCACTGATACTGTGTGACTTTTGGATTCATTTAACTTCTGTCTCAGATTCTTAAGCTATAAAATCAGACTAACTTCCACCTATCTTACAGTTGTTACCAGGTTTCAAGCACCAAGCAAAGCATACAGTAGGGATTCTAACTCAAATTCTTTCCAAGCTCCTTACCATCCTTTGCAATTATTGCCCTCCCCTCCAAAAAAAAATTAGGACTAATAGTCACTGTGGCAGTTTGAAATTATTTTATGAATCCAAAAAAGAGAAATATTATGTTTGTAAACTATTCCTCTGGGTATGATACCCTTTGATTGTATTACATTCAGTTCAGGGGGCTTTGATTAGATTACTTGATAAGACTGCTTTAGGGCTTTTTAATGGACTATGTCAGTGAGGCAGGACTCAGGTTTAGTCCCCGCCCCCTTGCTGGCTATGATCTAAGTGGACTCACACGGAAACACAGGAAGAGACAGCGCTGCCATTTTCCATCCTGGCATGTGACCGAAAGGATAGGCTCAAACAGCTGAGGCCCCCGGGAGAGATGAGCCATTTGCCTGATAGCTTACAGCTGAACTTGGGGAAAGCAGCACAGCCGAGACTGATATAGGAGCCCCGGAAAGGAACAAGCTCTATGTCAGGAGAGAGAGTACTACAGGATTGCTTAAGCAGGAAGCCCAAAAAGGCTGGGTCCATGGAGAAGCTCAAGAGGAAAGGGTGAGCTCGAAGGGGAAGGCTGAAACCTGGGCAGAGATTGGTGGCCATCTTGCTTCACCAAGTGGCAACATGCCAGGATCAACAGTGGCTGACTTTGGTGAGAAGGCATCTCTGATGGTGTCTCAGTCTGGACTTTTCACAACCTTGGAATGTAAGCTTTTACCCCAAATAAATCCCCTTTATAAAAGCCAGCATATTTCTGCAACTTTGCATCGGCAACCCTTTGGCAAACAAAAACCATCACCATATGCTATATTCAAAGGCCTTTGATCACAGTTTGCTCTTTTTTAGAATTTTATTTATAATGCCTACTTGTAGAAGTTAGCATAATTTTACAGATAATTTAAAAATTCAATTCTTTTCTTTCAGCAAACATTTATAATAGGTCAGGAATAACAGATTGGAATTGTAATACATTACAAAACAGCCTATGACTATCTGTACATATAGTAGGCACCTTAAGGAAAAGAATTTGACAGTGTACTATACTTACACTGCAGACAGCATACTTTTATTCTATTATACAAAATTGACTTGAATTTATAAATGGCCATTAAACAAGATGTTTAACTTAGATGTACATTTAGCATGCTAAAAAGTGAAAAAAATTTCAACTGATTCTGTGGCTCATTAGTTCAAATGTTTCATGCCATTTTTCTTTAAATGAAACTTTTCAATATTGTAATACTAAAATAATTTTACATGATAAATGAAAAAAGATAAAATTTTCTAAATATTTTAGAAAGTATATTCACATTCATTTTGTCATGGGTTTCATGTGGCTCTTCTAAATATGTTAATCATATTAATGAGACACTGGTCCTATACAATTTTAACAGTCCATCTTCAATTAAAAACTGTAACAAAAACAAACAATATGTTAAGAGCAATGAAAAGTAAATTAAATATGCTAAACTCACTATAAGAACAAAAATGAAACCAAATTACAAAATAGTGGCAGGTTATACATTTTAAAGAATCTCTTTTTCAATTTAGTCAAATAAGATAGAAGTTGAATGTAAACTTACTGATTTCTGTGGGGTTTCCCCCCATTGGTTTCGAATGGAAAATCTGGTAAAATGTTAGGTTTAATATTCTATTTCTGTACATTTAACATAATTCAGAATAATTTGCAGTATCAATGTATGGCTCGTCAATAATGCCATCATCACTGTACATCAAACAAAAAATATATATTCATACTTATTACAAATGCTAAACACTGAATAAAATGGAATTTCATACATTTGTTTTCTTAAATATTTGACTAAGATATTCTTCAAAAAGTTAAAACTGCCTCCCACAAAAACTTTGTATGTATATGGCACAAGTTGACACCCAAAACAGTGTGAATTCCATCGAAAAGGCACTGTTTACAATACTTAGATGAATTTGCAAGTCTATTTCAGTGATGTCTGAGAGTGAAAAATATATTTGAAATAGGTAAATAGACAAACTCTTATAAAAGTACAGCATTACTATTTAAATATACTATAGCTATACAAAAGGAAAGTGACACAGAGAAATGACCCTTTCATGACAAGCTTATAAACACTTTGAATCTATTATACTTCCGTAACACAAAAATGACGCAAGATTTTCTTAAAGATACAAAAGCATGAATACTAAATGAGGGTTATATTTTACAAGGCCAACTTTTCAATGGAATGCAGTTGCCAACTGAGCTGTGACAAAAATTACACTGTACCTTTATAAGTAATACAAAAAGTTGTAACATAAAATACAAGAAAAATATCTATTGCTGAAACTTCCTTAACATTTCAAAAGCCCTATTTATTGTTTTTTCTTGGGTCAGCTACATCTCACTAAATGGTGAATAATTGGCATAGTACATTTAACAAACAAAAATAAATGCACCTGTCAATAATTATTACTTATCTAATTTTTGATCAAGTGAAAAAACTGGTCATAAGGTCTTAAATCCTTGAGACCATCATGAGGCTTTCAGACAACTGGGAACTGTAAAAAGCACATGTGTAAAGGAAAGTTAACCTCAGGTAAAGAACATTCAAAGTCAATTACATATTATGGCTAAATATAGAGTTAATTATGTGTTTTAAAAGATCCACATACTAAGCATAGTTTAAGCATTGATCTAAAACTAAGCCACCAATTCCTGAGTTTTGTTTTCAATTCAAGAAAGGAACTCATACAACTAAAAGCATAAGAGGACTGTTAAATTAGATATGTGCTTTAGAGTATAAGAAACAGTCATGAATAACCCTCCTCTTTCTTAGGAAATAGTTGTTGACTCCTTGGGTAAGAACACCTAACATCTACTCTAAAAAGAAAATAAAGAAAACAACTACCTTCCAGTTTTAGGAAATAACCATACAAATAAAACACTATTTGGACAAAATGAAAATCATACACATTTGGATAATATCAAAGCCCCAAAGGAGGTCACCAACAAAATTTTTTTTTTAGGGTTTAATGATGAAATGATTTTTTGTAATCAGCCAATCAAGTTATATATAGTATAGATAAATTAATACTAATTTAAACCATAGAAAAGATCTAATTGTACAATATTTACAAAATCTTGTATCAGTGAATATGCAGTTTAACATAACATTGGTAACAGTGTAAGTACAAAAATTTTACGGACAAATAGGAAATGCAACCTTAAAACCTACCCATTCTAGTGTAGTCATGAAAATACTGGATATAGGAACAGCCTACTTATGCTTTAATCAACTTAAAAAATATTTTCACATGTACATATGGAATTGTTTTGCCAACAATATATGGGAAATGCCTCTTCATAGAAACTTAAGGATCACATAAATTGTATACTTAAGTTTGGTTAGGAAAAAAAAGCAGGTTTTTACTATTGTTAATTTTCATAATTTAGCAATCATCCCTTGATTTTATATTTATCATGGTATGAACAGTTGATTGAAATTTTTACTAGTGTCTCACAGTTTCTTTGTCAAAGACAAATTTGATCAAGCAAATATTTTCTATCTAACCTTCATTAATAATCATTTCAAAATCTATACTCTAAAGAAGAAAAAATCTATACTGTCAGGGTTATAAGATATATCTTAGGACAACATGTTCCTAAGCTTAACAATGTTTGCAAAAATTGCTTTTGAGGACTATTAAAAATTTATGTAAAAGCACAGTTAAAAATGTTAGACTGGAGAAAAAAAAACTTAGAAAAAAGTTTGCCTGAGCCTGAACAAAAGGAAATCTTGAAAAAAAAACCTGTGGTTTTGCCACAGAATGGAGTTACGAAGAATAGAAGGGAATAACAAAGAATTAAACTTCAGAACTTGATGTTCTTCCTGTATGCTTAACTTATTGCACATTTTAAAGGAACCAATTATAATGTACACATAAATGCCACCACACAGAATAACTGTCCTTTCATATTGCCTTTCTTTTTGGCTTTTGAAATAAAATATTGGTTATAATTTTTTCTATTCTACTTATCTATTGAACATACTAAGGTCTAAATGAAAGTTAAACTGTTCAAAATGAGAAAACATGAATTATCAGCATTTCATATGCCTTATAAATATCTGTAGAATTTGGCCTACGTTATGAATTAGCTGACTTAGAAAAACAAAAATAAGAAAAAAAGGACAGCAATCAATTTGAATACACTTTTTTAAGCAAGTGCTTAAGGTATTATCATGTAGGTATCATAAGAAAGATATAATCAATAGATCCAAGTAACTGCATACCAGTTTTGATAGTAATATACACATACATACATATATACCTGTGTATAAATATTAAATTCTAGGGGTTCAAAAAAAATCTTGTGTAAACTTTTTAAAAAACAATTTGCCACCTATCTTTCTCAATGTATCAATTTTGACCATTCACACTTCTTTTCTTGTAGTATCTAAGAAGACAAGTTAGCTGGTGCTTTGGAAATGATTTTCTTTTTAACAGTACAGTGTATTGAATTGTTTATAATATGTGTATTAATCTGCCATTTCCCATTCTGTAATTCCTTATTGGTAAAAGTTTTGTGCCTGTTTTATGAAGAAAAGAGATAATTATACATATAAGTTTGGTAGCAACTTTTTATGAACAATGTTTAACGATAAATCTCGGAACATACTATAGTATACAAAGACTACTGTCAGGTAAGAGTACGTAAGAGACAATTGTGAATACATATGGATTGATTATACTCACATGTAGACAAACTCACAAAAGCTAGAAATGTTCTGGCACTTAACATATAGCTCACTTTAAATAACCAAATTGGACAGCTCTTGTTTCAGATTATGGATAAAAGGTATGAAAGGTCAACACCTCTAAATTTCTCAGGCTTTTGTTTTAGAAATATTATGATGTTTTAATAAAGACCAAACCAACTTGAATTGGTCCCAGGCCAAATGTGATCATTCCAGTTCATTGATTCAACAGTAAAGAACTTCTACTTAAACATGAAGTTTATTATTACTTGAAGCAATATCAGGATAAAAATGATGAAGTAGTCTTTTTGTTGTAGAAAATAATCCGTGGCAGGTGTGCTCGAAACTAAATGATTTCGAAGAGCCATAATATTTCTACAAAAATAAGCAACAAATTTTATAATCATTTGTCAAAAATATTACCACAGAATTCACAATTTGATATTATACAGTCACAGCACTTATTATCTAAAGCAACTAGTTCAATCAATTACTACTACTTGAACAGAGAATTGATTATGTTATGTGAAACCATTATTAGGTCCTGTCTAAATCTATAATTCCACATTGCAGCAAGCATATTACTCAATGATATGCATCAAATCTAATTATTAAAGTTTGATGTTGAAGAAACAGACCACCTCTATTATAAAAATGGTTTTAAGATACCCAAAATTTTGCTTCTTATTTGGCTTACTAAGGGTCTTTTATCTTTACTTGAGGGAGATATGGATGGGGGTGGAAAAAAATCCTAAACTCCTCAGGAAAAAAGAATTAATACAACAAATTTCACGACTCCCTAACTTGAAGAATGCTATATAGGCATTTCATATGCAAACAAGAAATAAAATGTTATTTTAGTCATGAAATGAATTTATATTACCTCATGCCAACCTAAATACCTTTGGCTAAATGGAGCGGATTAGTGAAGACTTTTTTTGGACTTCTGACTTTAATTTTAAAAATATAACTAAATTAGGAAACATTTCTTGAGCTTATATTGTAAAGGGCTATAATACCAAGATGTGCAAGACATGATTTTTTCTTTATAGTAACTCCATAGTCCAATGGGATAGATAAGACATACACAATAACAACTTTGTATTGTAGAAAAGTACTCAACAGTAGTACTTATAGAGAGCTATGCAAATTGACTGGAGGAAGTTAACTCTACAGGGCATGGGCAAGTGATGGGAAAAAATCTGAAGAATAAAAAGGGATTTTGATGGGCAAGGTGGGAGAAAGGTCACTCTAAGACAGGGGTTCTTAACCAGGGGTCTGTGAGCTTGAACTGAAATTCAAAAAAACTTTATTCTTGTGGGGACGTGTTGGTGCGGGTGTGATATACTTATTAAATAATACACAGTATAGTGTGGACTTAGTAAGGGGTTCGTGGTTTTCACCTGACTGGCAAAGTGGTCCATGGCAAAAAAAGGTTAAGAACCTCTGCTCTAAGAAATGGATTCAGTGTGGGTGAGACAGCACAGTACAATTCTTGGGAGATGTGAGGAGTTTCAAAACACTAGAGAGCTTGGGATGGGTATAGGGGAATGGCAGGAGAAGAGGCTGCAAATGAAAACAGCACCTAAATGTAAGCCATAAGGCCTCTACAAGAGAAAAAAAAATTTTTTTCCAGTCCTCTAAAACATCTAGCACTGATTGCTGAATACAAAAAGCAGGTAGGCTAATATTAAAAAAATTTAACAACTGATATAGCAATGGGTGGAAACCAATCTTAGCAGTGGAACAGGATCACAAGGAATCTTCCTAAATGTTAATAACCTTCACTTATTGGGTCATGGGGAGGTGTGTTTGGGGAGGGATCTGGCACTGCAAGAGGAGCAATCATGTTTCAGGGTGGTGGCTATTTACCCATCGTTATGGAATTATTTCAGTATTTCAACAACAGGTGCATTCCAGTTAAATATTAGCCAAGCACAAAGGGGACTTAAGAAGCCTTTGTTAACTTTCTTGGAAACAACCCCACATCCACACCCAACCCAGTTACATTCCTAGCATGCTATGTATCTTATATATCTTTATATGATATTTATATCTTATATGTCTTTATAAGATAAAGAGAATCTAATTTATGCTCACAGATGCCACTGCAATAAATACAGGGTTAAAAAAAATAAAAAGCTCCCTTTCCTCCCAATAGTTTAGTGCTAGAGAAATTGTTTCAGTCATCAGGTAATACAGGCCAAGGTTCTATTAGCTTAGCAGTGTTATAGAAATGTAAAATTTGCAAATGATTTCTGTGATAGTTAGGTTAATGTGTCAACTCAGCCAGGTAAGTGTGCCCAGTTGTTTGGTCAAGCAAGCACTGGGATAATTGTAATACCACGACATTTATGGACTTTAGTCATCAGTGAGTTTACTGCATAGATGGATGAGTACATCTACAATCAACCAGGGAGACTGCTGTCAGCAATGAGTGACCGCTGTTTTATCCAATCAGTTGAATGCCTTAAAAGGGGAAGTGATTTCAGCATTGAGAGAATTTCCCAGCTTGTCTTTGGACAGCCAATGTCTCTCAGGAACTCATAAAGAACTTTAATTGGAGCCCCTCGTTTGCAACCTGCCTGCGGAATCTAGACTTGTGCATTCCCATGGTCACGTGAGAGAATTTTATAAAATCTCATACTATTTACAGATATCTCCTGTTGATTCTGTTTCCCTAGAGAACCCTGACTAAAATAATTTCTTACGTTAACAGGATTCTTAACTACTCCTCTAGAGTCATATGAATACTATCACTGTCAGTATATATTACCTTTTAATTTCTTCCTGTGTTTGTTTTATTGATTCGATGGAACTTTGGATATCTCCCAGTTCTATCCCTTTCTTTCTTCTTGTACTTGGTTTCACTGATTGAGCTTAAAAAGACATTTAAAATAAGGTTGGTGAAAATGATCAAACATATTTAATCATAAACACAGTCTACATTTCAACATAATGATTCCTGTGTCATAAAAATTTTCCTGGGTATTATTTTTATGGATTAGAGATAAGCACAAAAATACTAATAATCTGCGTTTTTGACATACCATTTCAAAACCAGAACACTACAAATATATTTATAGTAACGACAAATTAAATTTTAGATGGCATCAATTCTGATTTTTTAAATAATTAAAAGAAATAATTCATTTAATAATGTTATATTAGTTCAGAAAAGGTGTTACTCTCTTCTGTTTCTTGCCGATTTGTCCACATCTGAAGTCAGCTTTTTTTTTTTTAAGATTTATTTTACGCCCCCCCCCGCCCCTCACTGTCTGCGCTCATTGTCTGCTTGTCTTCTTTTATAGGAGGCACCAGGAACCGAATCCAGGACCTCCCATGTGGGAGGGAGGCACCCAATCCCTTGGGCTACATCCGCTCCCTGCTGGTTGTGTGTCTCATTGTATTTCCTTGTTGTGTCTCCTTGTTGTGTCATCTTGTTGCATCAGCTTGCCATACTGGCCCATTGTGTCAGCTCGCTGTCTTGTTCATCTTCTTTAGGAGGCACCGGGAACCGAATCCGGGACCTCCCATATGGTAGGCGGGTGCCCAACTGCTTGAACACATCTGCTTCCCTGAAGTCAGCTTTTTGAGCTCCCTATTTAGTTTTTTATTGTTAAAATAATCTTTATTCCCCTAGTCACTCAAACTTTAAACCTTATAGTCAGTTTTGATACTGCCACTCTAAATTTTTATTGCCAACCAGCAAGCTATATTAATTTTTTCAAATCCCCTCTCAGATGTTTGTTCAGATCTTACTTAGCTTCTCTCCAAGTCTCAGTTTTCTCATTTATGAAATAGGGTAATCCTACTAAAATTTCACATGGTTGTTGTAAGGTGTATTTAACATGCAGTCTGGCACATTATTAAGTGCTAAATAAATGTCAGCTAATACATTACAGGTACTATAGTAGTAGAGTGGATAAGAGTGTTAATTAAGGAGCCAAATATCTGCATATATAACTCATATAAAAACCTCCTTATGAGATATGTGATCTTGGGGAGGTTAACCTGGTCTGTGTCTCAGTTTTCTTTTATATAAAATGGGAATAACACGAACCATTATATAACATATATGTGGGTTATATATAATATATATGACACTATAACTAATGTTCCTTCTAGTATACTGGTCCACATGACTCCCTGTTTTTAAGCATTTTATTCATTTTATTCCTTTTCAAACTCCAGTATCACTCTCTCACCTCCCCAAGTCTCTAATGCTGTAATACATCAGAAATTCTAATAATTCATCAGGATTCCTCTAAGAACCTTCCCTGAACACTTCAAAGTGAATTGAGCTCTCTCTCCTTTAAACTTTTTACAACTTGTCATCTACTAATTTCCTGGCATTTTTATTTATTCACCCCTGGTGTTACGTCTACAGGTAATAACAGAGCCCCCCAGTTTAGTGTAAGCTTAGTAGAGATAATTGCTTAAAGTTCTTTTATTTTCTCATAATGTCTAAGATGTTACCTTAATCATTTCTTGACAATATCTTAATGTAGTTCAAGACCATTTACACACCTTAGCTGACTTGCACAAGAATGGCATAGTAGTTAATCTAGTAGTCCATAATTTTGATACTGTTACATTTTTACTTGTGTGTAACTTCTAAACACCAAAATAATTCATTTTGGGAATAACTTTTTTTTAAAGCATAGAGCTGAGCTAAAAGCTCAAAAAATGCTTTCTGAATTGAATCTAGGCAACTATCAAAAATTCTTCAGAAGTTAACAAGGCATAAGAGCTACTACTAGTGTGTGGTTCTTGATTTGCATGACTCCCCTTTCTCATTTCCCATGCCTTTACTTTGTGACCTGTTTTTTTTTTTTTCCTTTTTCTTCCCCAGGCCTTTATTTTTATTTAAAAAAAGTTTTTTAAAGATTACTTAGATTACATAAATGTTACATAAAAAATATTGGGGATTCTCATATTCCCCACTCCCCACACCTCCCACATTTTCCCACATTAACAACATCCTTCATTAGTGTGGTACATTCATTCTAACTGATGAACACATTCTGGAGCACTGCCACTGAGCGTGGAATAAAATTTACATTGTAGTTTACACTCTCTCCCACCCAATTCTATAGGTTATGGCAAGGTATATAATGGCCTGCATCCTTTTGTTGCAAAGTCATTCAGGGTGATTCCCAGGTTCTGAAAATGCCCCCGTATTACTCCTGTTTTTCCCTCTCCCTGCCCTCAGAATCTCCAGTGGCCACTGCCTCCATATCCATGATATAATTTCCTCCATTGCTAGAATCACAATCAGTCTACAGTAGAATACCAGTAAGTCTACTATAGTCCACAGTTCATTCCCCAATCCTGAGGATTCTGGGATAGTGATGTCCACTCCACCTCTAACTGATAGGGGGCTGCGATCCCATACAGCCGATGGATGGGACTCTCTTGCTTGCAGTTGTAGACTCTCTCGGTTCCTTGGTTTGGTAGTTGTCCATCATCACCTCCTTGTTAGTTGTCTTGGGAGAGTAGGTGTTGCAACTCTGTTGAGGTTCAGGGCCCAGCTGGCACATGGACAGCCCAATGATTTAAATCTCTTGGACGTACGCCTACCAATTCTATTACTAACTATAGTTTCAAATAGAATGGGCAGAAGAGCCATGTGTAGGGAAACCACAACTGAGTCCAACTCTGTCACGCTGGGGAGCATAAATTCCAAAGTCGGGCCCACTGGCAAGGCACCAAACTCCTGAGCCATCTGCCCTGACTATAGTGTCTGGATGTCTCCAGCACTCTCAGAAACCCTGCTATTTGTGGTACTATCTACTTTGGCAGTCAATGAGATCCTGCTGAGATGTGCATAAGCGTAACCTCTGGAATGACCTCCTGACTCACTCTGAAGTCTCTTAGCCATATAAACTCATTTGTCTTTACCTTTTCCCCCTTTTGGTCAAGGTCTTTTTCCAGTTGCATTGCTAGTTGATGCTTGGTAGTAATCCCTTGGTGCCATGGAGGCTCATCCCTGGGAGTCATGTCCCACGCTGGAGGGAAGGTAATGTATTTATATGCTGAGTTCGGCTTAGAGAGAGGCCATATTTGACCAACAAGGAGGCTCCCAGGAGGCAATTCTTAGGCACCCTATAATACTAGGCTAAGTTTCAATGTCAAGAGTAAAGGTTCATAAGCACAGTCATCAATATCAAGGGCCTGTCAATGGACCATCCTCTTTCACTAGTTGTTACCCCTGTCCTTGCGAGATTCTTGCTATTCCATTAGAAAATGTGGCAGAGCTCCCTAGGATGGAAATTGGATATTCCTTTGGTTATTGTGTGAATCTCCACCCACCCGTGACAATGCCCCATGAACATGTGAACACATTTAAATGCCTTATATGTACGCCCAGGTAAGCTTCCTCCCATTTATGTCCCATCACTGACACCCCACACCAGTGATCCTACCCTGCCACAGTTGTAACCCTTCTGTGATCCAACACTTCTTAAAAAACGAAGCAAATAAAATAGCTAAATACAATTAGTAAGAAAATAAAATAATGATAGTTTAAAAAATAAGAAATAAAATACAATAAAATAAAATTTGGGATAATTAAAAATATTTAAAAAAATTTTTTTTGACATTTTGCCTTTCATCACTGTAAGATCTGTTGTCCTATATGTTCAGTGACATTTTCTTCCATTTATTCCCCCAGTGTCTTACTTTTTTCATTTTGTCTTCAAAGAAGTTTTAGTTTACAGAAAAGTCATGTACCAAATACAGGGGATCCTGTATACCCAACACCCTCCCCTTTTACCCCTATTAATACATTTTATATGTGGATGGTACATTTGTTACAACTGATGTAAAAATATTGAAATGTAGCTACTAACCATGGTCAATGGTTTACATTATGGTTTACATTTTGGACCATATATAAATTTTGATGTAATTTAACATGGCCTGTATCCATCATAACAAGATCATGTAGAACACTTCCATCACCCCCAAAATGCCCCCTGTTCCATCTATTCTATTCCTCCTTCCCCCAACCCTTGGGATCCACGACAACCACTAGGCTTCACTCCTTGTAGGACAAGATTCATAGTTACTTGTAACAACACTGAGGGCTTGACACACTGGTCTGTCCTCCCCTATTAGGCATGCTTTTAAGAGACTCCCGCCCTTCTATTTGAGAACATAGTGGGCCTCCAGGATGGGAGTTCACCACCTTGCTGCTCATTATGTGGGTCTCCACCCACTGATATAACACACTATGGCAAGATGAATACTCACACACTCCCTAGAAGCCTGCCCAAGGTGCACCCTGTCCCGAATGCCCTCAACTTCCAACACCTTAAACCAGTAACCCTCACTTGCCATATTGCCAAAAGAGCATTCCCAACATTGTAGTTTCAACCATGTACCCACCAATCCCCACTGTTCACCTGCTCCCTCCCCCCAGTTCCATGGACAGTCCAACCCACCCTCTCCACCCTCCCCCCCTGACAAACCAGCAAAACCAAGTTCTTGAAACTTATCTATAATCTAAAATAGCTTTTGCAACCTCCCTTCATGCACCAAAACTCTTATATTCTTGAGTTACTATGAAAAACCATACTCATATCAAATATAGTATAATAATATCCTTTTAAAAAATCAGACTCTTATAAGAGAATACACTGAATTAAATATTTTTACCTTCACTTCCAGATGAGTCCTGCATATCAGGTTCTGGGGAGGAATAGCCTTTTACCACTTTCTTCTGTTGCCTGGTTGGTTTATGTTTCATTTTTGGGACATTAACCTGGAAAAAAAAACATACATACACGCACATTATGTGAGTTCACACTGAATTTTGTAATTAAAGATCAGTGTTGAACAACTTCAAACTGTGTTCATGGGCACTATATTCAGAAATAAAAACAAAGTAAAATAATATAATTCAAACTTAAAAAAGTATAAGATGTGATGTACTTATACAAATTATTTTAATTTTAATAGGAAACATATTAATTTGGCACAAACATAAAAAGGTATAAAAGTATACAAAATTAAATTTCCCTCCCTATCCATTAAGCCTCTCCTCTACAAAATAGGTAACAACTGCTATTAGTCTCTTTATGTACTCACAATAAATATCTAAATCTCCCCATTTTTATAATAGCATCAGCTAGTATCTAGTAGAATGTTAAATAACAGTGTTCTTTCATCATCATTATTTTGTTCCCAATTTTAGAAACATTCCCATTGAATAATATCTGGATAATGCAGAAAGCATCTTAAAATAAATGGAAATGATAATATTACTTTGCAGAGCATTATTTAAACTTATTGAAAGGTTTTTAAAGTACATGCACAAGATATAAAAGTATATCAAACCATAAACCAGTCCTAAACCCTAGTTTATTCTCTAATCTATTAATAGGTTTATAATTCTGGTAATCAGTCCTAAATTTAAAAACCTAAATGCTTAAAAAAAGAAACTAGAATCAGAACTGGAAAGTAATGTACATGCGTAGAAAAAAGGAAACTGGGGTCATATGTCTTTAACTTTGTATCTACCTGTTTACTATTCAAAACAAGAATTAACCCCAATTACTTATTCCTTGAAATAATTTTGCAAAAATCTTATTTATATGCTTAAAAATAAAATACTATTTCTATAAAATGCAACAAACAGGCAGGCTCTAGATTCAGCCTACACTGTGCCCTCCTACTTGTTAAATGACACATAGATAAAATTGAATCCAAAATCAATGACTTGAGTGGGCCATAACAGGCATGTTGCTATGTCTTCTCAATATGTTATAGGAATTTTTTTTTTTTTTTTTT
>JAQZBX010036034.1:0-13878 GCA_029593785.1 Cabassous unicinctus
CATTAAGCCACAAGAAAAAAAAAAAAAAAAAGAAAGCAGGAAAGGTACTTCATAAGTAAGTAAATATAAAAGCCAGCATTATACTTTTGGTTTGGCTTGTAACGTCTTCCTTTTTCCAATATGATTTAAAGAGTAAATTCATAAAACAATAATTATGAATCTATGTTAACAAGCAAAAATGTATGAATATAATGTCTATCACAATAACTATATAAAGGGGGAGGGATGGAGTCATATAAAAGTTGATGGTCTGTGTAAAACTGCAACTAAGTTGGTATTATTCAAACAAGGTTATTATATGTTTAATATGCTAACTGCAATCTTCAAGGTAACCATTAACAAAATGACTAAAAAATATACAGAAAAGTAAAGAAGAAAGGAATAAAAATAACACACTACAATAAATCAACTAAATACAAAAAAGGAAGTAATAGAGGAATTGAGGAACAAAACACATGAAAGATACAAAAAACAACTACCTAAATAGCAACTTCTTTATCAGTGTTAAATATAGGTAGACTAAAACTTCCTATTAAAAAGACAAAGATTGGCAGAATGGATAAAAAATAAAAAGGAGGCATCTATATGCTATCTAAAAAACAGACTTTAAAGCAAAAAATGGTAAAAAAAAGATAAAAAGGATAGTATATATTGATAAATCTATCCTTTTTATTTCTGTAAGGGCTTAATTCATCAAGAAAATATAACAATTATAAACATACATATATCTACCAACACAGGCACCAATATAAAAATCTCTGACAGAATTGAAAGGAGAAATAGTTTGAAAATTGCATTTGGAAGCTTAAATAATTCCCTATCAATAATTGATAGAACATCTAGACATAAGATTAATAAGGAAATAGAACACTGGAACAACATGATAAACCAATTAAAACCTAAAAGACATATAAAGAATACACAGTTAAATACACAGTCTTTTCAGTTGCACACAGATCATTCTGCAGAAGGGACCATATGTTAGGCTATAAATCAAGTCTAAAGAAATTTAAAAATATTGAAATCATACAAATTATCTTTTTCAAGCAAAACAGAATGAAGCTAGAAATCACTGATAGAAGGAAAACCAGGAAAAAGCCAAATATGTGGAAAGTAAATACATTCTTAAATAACCAATAGGTTAAAAAAGAAATAAGAAGGAAATCAGAAAATACTAAGAAACAAATGAAACAAAACACAATGTACCAGAATGTTTGGGATGCAGCAAAGGCAGTGCTTAGAGGGAAATTTATAGCTGTAAACATGTACATTTAAAAAGGAAGATCTCTAATTAATAATCTAACTTCATGCCTTTAGGAAACAGAAAAGGAAGGGCAAACTAAACCAAAAAGTAGCAGGAAGAAAGAAATAATGAAGATTGGCATAGAGATAAACGAAACAGATAAGAAAAACAGAAAGAAGCAATGAAACCAAAAGTAGGTTCTTTGAAAAGATCAATAACATGAACAAACTTTTAGCATGACTGAAAAAAAAATCCCGAGAAGACAGCAATAACTGAAATCAAAGTGGGGACATTACTACTGCCCTTACAGAAATAAAAAGGATAACAGAATACTATGAACAAGTATATGCTAACAAATTAGATAACCTGGATGAAAAGGATAAATTGCCAGAAACACACGACTCAAGAATAAATAGAAAATGTCAACAGACCTACAACAAGTAAGGAGATTGAATCAATAATCAAAAACCTCCCAACAAAGAAAAATCCAGGACTGCAGGCCATCACTGCTGAAATTCTACCAAACATTTGAATAAGCAGCAGCACCAATCCTTCTCAAACTCTTTCATGGACTGAAGAGGAGGAAATGCCTTTGAACCCATTCTGCGAGGCAAGCATTACTGATACCCAGGCCAATAATGGAATCACAAGAAAAGAAACGATGAAGAACCCTAAGTTTTATGCTGTGTCTTCATTTTGACTCATCTCAAAATGAATTTCTGATTTCCATTTTGATTTTTTTTCTCTGACCCACTGGTTATTTAAGAGTATGTTTTTAAATTTTTTAAATATTATGAATTTCCCCAAAATTTTCCTATTATTGATTTCTAATTTCATTTCATTATCTGTATTACTTCCATTTACACTTATTGTGCTTTGTTTTACTGTCTAGCGTATTGTCTATGTTGCAGAAGGTTCACTATGCACTGGAAAAGAACATATATATATATTCTGTTGTTAGGTGAAGAATTTTGTAAATGCCTGTTAGGTCTAGATGGTTTAGCATGTTTTCAAGTTATCTATTTTTGTTGTTGTTGGCCTTCTGTCTAGTTGTTCTATCCATTATTGAAGTTAGCAGTTTATTGAAGTCTGCAACTATTATTGTTGAATTGTTTATTTCTTCCTTCATTTGTCAGTGTTTGCTCCTGGTGTTTTGGTGCTCTAGTTACATTGTGCATATATACTTATAATTGCTGTATCTTCCTGATGTATTGACTTCTTAATCATTACAAAATGTCGTTCTTTATGTCTAGTAACAATTTTTTGTCTTAAAGTCCATTTGTATCATATAGGCATACCTTGTACTTTGGTTCCAGACCACCACAATAAAGCAAATACTGCAGTAAAGCGAGTCATACAAATTATCTTGGTTTCCCAGTGCATATAAAAGTTATTTTACACTATACTGTAGTAAAAAATGTGCAAGAGTATTATTTCTAAGAACTCAATGCACACACCTTAATTAAAATGTGACATAGACACGTGAAATGAACACATTGTTGGAAAAAATGGTGCACATAGACTTGCTTGATGCAGTTACCTCAAACCACCTTGCAAAAAAAGCAATATCTGCAAAGTAAAATAGAGTGAAACGCAATAAATGAGATATGCCTGTATTAGTTTAGTCAGTCAACTTTCTTGTGGTGGTGACTGTTTGCATGATACATCTTTTCCTAATACTTTTACTTTCAATGTATTTGTGCCTTTGAATCTAAAGTGTGTCTCCTGTAGACAACATACAGGTGGATGTTATTTTTTTAACCCAGTTTGACAACCTCTGGCTTTTGAATGGATTGTTTAATTCTTTCACATTTAATGTTATTATTGATATATTGATAAATCCATACATCTGGCAGGTTGCTTTTTGTTTTCTGTGTCTCTTGTCTTTTTTGTTCCTCTATTCCTCTTTTACTGTTTTCCTCTGCATTGTGACTATATTCTAATTTAACATTTTAATTTCTTTAATTTTTTCCTGCTATATTTTTCATTTTTCTTGGTGGTTGCTCTTGAATTTATCTTATCAGAATCAGCTTCAAGTTCATAATAGCATAATTCCAGTGATATATAGAAACAATAAACCTATGTATCATTAAACTCTATTCCCCTTTCCCTCTTTTATGGTATTACTGTTATACACATTATATCTATTAATGTTATAAGCCCAACAATAGACTGTTATGAGTACATTACCATTTGTAATCATTTTCTTAGCCCATTTCCACTTTGTTCCCACATTTCTTCTTTGTGCTGTTATAGCCAAGTATTTTCTCTCTGTTCTTTGGCTTCCACAATCACTACCCACCTATTTTAATTTGTGAATACTTCCTTTTGCCAGTTGAAATATACTCTTGAGCCCCTGTAGTAAAGAGTTTTCAACTCTACAATGGAGACTCTAAAATTTCCATTTGTTTTATAAAAAATATAATTTCTATCTCTTTATTGATATCGTCTACTAAATAATTACCCTTACTGGTATTCTTTGTTCATGTGGATTTGAATTACTGTCTGGGATAACTTGCTTTCAGCCTGAAGAATTTCATTTAGTATTTCTTCTAAGGCTGATCTGCCAGCAAAGAATTCTCTCAGTTTTTGCTTATCTGGGAAAGTGTTTATTTTTGTTTATATATTTTTGAAGATAGCTTTGTTGGACATGGGATTCTTGGTTGACAGTTTTTCCCTTAAGAACTTTGAATATTTTATCCCACTGCCTTCTGGTCTCTATTATTTCTAAGAAAATAGTTGTTAATCTTACTGTGGTTCTTGCATCACTTTTCTCTTGCTACATTCAAGATTTTCTCCTTCTCTTTGATTTTCAGTATGCTTATTATGATAATTTATATGTCTCTTTGCATTTATCCTAGTTGGAGTTCACCGATATTTCTGGATGTGTAGGTTATTGGTTTTCAACAATTACTTCTTCAAATATATTTTCTTCCCTCTCCTCTCCTTCTGGTACTCCAAGTACAGCTAGTACTTGGAGTACTAGCTGTACTTGGAGTACTAGCTAGTGCGCTAGTGGTGTCTTACATTTCTCTGAGGTTCTGTTCACTTTCAATTTGTTCTTTTTTCTCTCTGTTCTTTGATTTGCATACTTTCTAATGACCTGTCCTCAAGTCTTCTAATTCTTTCTTCTGCAAGTTTACATTTATTTTTTGAGTTCTTCTAGTAATTTTTTTTTTTTAGTTACTGTATTTTTCAACTGAAAAGTACAACTTTTGCAACTGTACTTTTGCAAAAATTTCTATCTCCTTATTAGAATTCTCTATTTGATGCAAAATTGTAATTATACCTTCCTTTACTTCTTTAACCAACCTTTCCTTTACTGCTGTAGACATATTTTTAATGGGTACTTTGAAATATTGCTACATTAAATCTAACACCTGGTTGCTCTAACAGGTAATTTTTGTTAGATACCCCTCCCCCAGTGTATGTGTCATACTTCCCTGTTTCTTTGCATGCCTCATAAGTTTTTGGTGGAAACTGATTATTTTAGATGAAAATTGTAGCAACTTCCGGTACTTGTCACCCCCACCCCTCCCTTTGGGACTTCTTATTTTCATTTGCTTATTTGTTGAGTGACTGGATTATTTTAGTGACGTTTATCCCTCTCTCCTACTCTCTCCCCCACCAAAAGTGTTAAGTCTCTGCTGTTACTTTTTAGAGAGGTATCTTTGAGTATACCCACAGTCATCTGGGAAGGCAGTGGTATTGACAGGACTCTCTTCTCATCTTTCCCTGATGACACTATCCAGTTAAACTCCACTAATTGATCTACTGTATACAACCCAGTCCCGGGGTTTAAATTACTCTACAAATCAGTTTAATAAAATTGTGGCTCCTTCAAAGGAATAATTTTTGAGATCAGTGTTTATTTGTTGTGACCCCAGGAGGGTTCTTCCAAGTTCATTTATTCCCAGGTTCTCTCCTATAAACTAGTGGGACTACAGTATAGGCCTTATCTCCATTAGTTCTATAAATCTCCTCCCAATAACCTTTCATAAACCCACTGTTCTTGAGAGTGCCCTTAGGCTTCAACTTCCCCATATTTTATTGCAGATTAATTTAGTTCATTTGGGGAGAAATTAGGAACTGTTTTATGGCCTATTACTCTCCCCAGGCAAATATCTGAGCCAGGATCTGAATTTGGGAATGGTAACAATGGAAAGCTTCTCTGAGTGATGCCCCTTTTCACTAGGAGTTGAGCACTCCATGAAGGGGGTGTCAGCTGCCTAAGGTACTCTTGGTTTGCCTCTGCTGACATGAAACCACTGTTTAAAAACCTTGGGCAAGGGCTACCAGGGCCTTAGTATTCTCAGTGCACCATGCCCACCTAGGATAGAGCCTCCATTCCACAAGTGGGGGGTTAGGCAGAAAAAGGGAGCCCCCACCACACTTGCCTGAGACTTAGTCTCAGGATGAGAAACATATTAGTACTGACTCCTTCCAGGTAAAACGCCTTCTGACCAAAGCACCGAGTAAGGAAAGCTCTGGTATTACTGGCTGCAGCAGTCTCTATTGAAGTCTCTGCTTTGCTGAGATGGGATAGGGATTGGGACAGAGTGGTTTTAGTTCAAATAGCAGTTATTCGCACCTTAATAATCAAGTTTTCATATATTGTCCTGAATAGATGTTTCTTCATTTGCTGTTAGTCCTTAACACCAATCCAAAGGCTTTGCATGGTTGGCGTTTTTTTTTTTTTTTTTAAAGGTACTGGGCCAGGAATTGAACCTGGGGCCTTGTATTTGGGAAGGCTGGCACTCAACCACTGAGCCAAACTGGATCCCCTGAGTTGGTTTTTTTGTTTGTTTTGCTTGTCGTTTGCTTTTGTTTCTTTTTTGGGAGGTACCAGGAACCAAACCCGGGACCTCCCATGTGGGAAGCAGGTGTTCAACCTCTTGAGCCACATCCACTCCGAGAATGGTTGGCATTTTAAAAACAATTTTCACCAGTTTCATTGGGAAGCAGGTCAGTTCTCCTCATGTTCTCATGTTGGATGTAAATTTCCTAATTCAGTTTCATTCTTGAGTTGCATAATTCCAGATAGTCAGTTATTTTCTTTTAGAATTTCAAATATATCATTCCATTGTCATTTTGCTCCCATCTTTCAATTGAGAAATCGGCGTCATTTTAAGTTTTGTTCGATTTACCCCTTTTCCTGGCTGCTTTGAAAAATTTCCCTTTCTTCCACCTAGGTTTTCAGCAGTTTTATGTTGATGCCCTAGAAATAGATTTCTTTTCATTTATCTTGATTAGGGTACATGGGGCTTCTTGAATCTGTGCCTTGATGTCCTTCATAGGATTATAAAGTTCTCAGGCATTTCTCTTCAAATATTGCTTCTGTCTCTTCACTCTGATCTTTACTTCGGGGATTCGAGTGTTCGAACTCATTATTATCTCTCTAGGTCTCTTACCTATACTTCTATCCTTTTATCTCCCTCTGCTTCCTTCTGGCCACTTTCTTCTAAATAATCTTCCATTTCATTGGTTCTGTCTTCACCTAGGTTCAACTGGTATTTAAACCTATCCAATACATTCTTTAAAAAAAAAATCAATTTTATTGATATGCATTAATAAGTATACAATTCATCCAAAGTATACAATCAACGGTATATGGTATAATCACATAGCTGTGCATTCATCACTTCAATCATTATTAGTGTATTTTCATTATTTCAATAATAATAATAAACAAAAAACAGACAGACAAACACAGGAAAGTTCCTCACCTCTCAATCTCTATACTTTCCCCTCTGTACCCAGCTGCTGTTTCTGGCTATTCCATCCAAAGTATATAATTAATGGTTTTTAGTATAATCACAATGTTTTTACATTCATCATCTCAAGAATTTTAGAACAATTTCATTACTCCAAAAAGACTCCACAACCCTTAAGCATTCCTTCTTCAGACCTACATTACCACTAATCTCGTTTCATCTTTATAAATTGCCAATACATTCTTAATATGGGTTTTGTGTTTTTCCATTCTGAAATTTGTTTGGCTCATTTTTATAATTTCAAATTCCCCACCAAATCTCTCAGTTATTTTAGAGAAGATATCAATATAAGCATTCTGTTTTCCCTGAAATCTTAGTCCCTGTGAAAATATTTTATTTGTTTGTACTACTGGTTTTTGTTCATGTTTTCCTGTCTCCTTGTATTTCTGTACAAAATATGTTTCCAAATAACTTTGACCACTTAAAAAATTGTAGCTCCTTTAATTTGGCACTTTATAGAGAGGATTTTCTGAGGAATAGTTTTACAATCTAATAATGTAAATTACAAACAAACAAAAAATGCACCCTAAAGAAATCAATAAGTAACAATTATATGTGAGATCCAGCCATGTCATATTAATAAAAATGGCAAAGTCCAATACTCTGTATTTCATTGATATTAGTCTCAAATGCTAAACTACACTAAGAAAACTAAGGATTAATTGACATTTTTAAGTTCCATTCGTTTTACACTTTATTTACTAAGAAACAAACAAAATCCAGTTGCACAAACACTGGCTACTATTTTACATTTTGGAGGCTCTTGTTCCAGATAGGGACAGAAGATAAAGGGACACATTTTAAAGAAAACAGAAAATTCAAGAGAGGCCTATCCACACATTTTAAATGGAATCAAGACAAAACCATCTTGCAAGTCACAAAAATTCAGAATTACCACATGTAACCACTTGAGGAAAGTAGATCCATCTGGCCTTTTTAATGAGGAATTAAAACAAGCTTTGTGAAGCACAAGCAACAAAAGAAAAAAACAGACAAATGAAACTTCCTAAAAATTAAACACTTTTACACCTAAAAGGACTTTGTCAAAGGGGTGAAAAGGCAGCCAACTCAATGGGAGAAAATATTTGGCAATCACATATCTAATACAGGTTTAATATCCATGATATATAAAGAGATCACACAACTCAACAATAAAAAGACAAATTACCCAATTAAAAAAAATGGGCGAAAGATTTGAAAAGACGGTTGAACAAGGAAGAAATATATATGGCAAAGAAACATATGAAATAATGTTCAACATCACTAGTATTTAGGGAACTGCAAATCAAAATTATAATAAGGTTATCATTTCACACCTATTAGACTGGCCACTATTAACAAGTCGGAAAACTGAAAATGTTGGAGAGAATGTGGAGAGACAGGAATGTGTATTCACTGTTGGTGGGAATGCAGACTGGTACAGCCACTGTGGAGGACTGTTTGGCAGTTCATCAAGAAGTTGAATATAGACTTGCCTTGGGACCTAGCAACACCATTGCTAGGTATATACCCAGAAGAACTGAGAGCAGTGACAAGAATAGACATCTCCATACCGATGTTCATAGCAGTGCTATTCATGATAGCCAAAAGTTGGAAACAATCCAGGTGTCCATCAACTAGTGAATGGATAAACAAACTGTGGTGTATACACACGATGGAATATTACGCAGTGCTAAGAAGAAATGAAGCATATGACAACATGGATGAACCTGGAGGACATTATGTTGATTGAAGTAAGCCAGACTCAAAAGTAAAAATATTGTATGATTGTGCTATTATGAACTAAATATATTATGTAAACTCATGGAATTAATAATTAGAATATAGGTCACTAGAAATTAGAATGAGGGAAGAGAATGGAAAGGTCATGGTTAATATGTGCAGAACTGGCTAAAAGGTTGTTTGTAAATCTTTGGAAATGAAATAAAAATGTTGAGAGCACAACATGTTGTTTATAAGTAGCAGAGCTATTTATTGTATGGGTATGACAGTGGTTGAAAGGGAAAGCCTAAGGATATTTATATTATATTTATACTTATATTAATAGAAGAAAAGCTAAAAAATGTAAATTGGGACTGTATAACATACCTCATGTAAAATACAAATATGGGTGATATTGCATATATAAAACTGTATTTTATAAGATATAAATACAAATAAACTAGAGAGAAGGAAAACGAATAGCAGCTATGTATGGAAGGGGAAGCATAGAGAGATTGAGAAGTGATGAGTTTTGTTTGTTTGGTTTTTGTTTTTTAGTATTGGTGTTATTGTTGCTGGACTAATGAAGATGCTCTAAGAATGAATGGAGTGATGAATGCACAACTATGTAATTGTACCAAATACCACTGAATATACACTTTGGGTGGATTTATGCTTTATTAATATGTATCAATTAAATTGATTTGTTACAAAGGGGATGATGAATAAAAAAAATAAGCTTTGTGAAATATAAGAATGAACTAAGCCTCCTCTTCTAGAACATGGAGAATAAGACCCTAAAGAATAAAACATTCCATGCAGAAGAACCCTGGGTACAATTATCTATTAAAAAAAATCAAAATAATTATCTAAGTAAAACCCTGGCCCTTCTCACATGTACAGAGGCTGGTGTCCTGGTTTTCAGGCACAGCAATTTCTCTCAAGGGAATATAAATCCTATTGCCACCTTAATCAATGATTAAGAACTATAATTCTACTTTTCACTAGTTATGGAGAACAGCTGCACACCAGGAGCTTCAAAAAAATATACAACCTCTTAAGAGAGAAACCACAAGAAGAAATCTATGTGTAGAGGCACACAAAGTGAGGGTGGCCACTAACAAATATGCTTATGGCTGGAGGGTAAAAGTCTTCTGGAGCAAGTAATTTGACACAAAGAAAAGGAAGTTATACACTATTAAGAGGAAAAGACTGTGTTTACAAATTCCATTTTAATAAAAGGAATGGGGCTTGGCTAGGGCCAAAATGTTAATAGGTTTCATTTTGTGTTTTATAGATCAAAATGTATAATGTGCCGCTAAGTGATGAAAATAAGTGCATTAACACAAGGCAAAATGAGGTGAGCGCATCTTTTAAAATCACGATTATCATAAAAGTTAAAATATACAAAAGCTACTTTTCCTATAACTTCACCTTCATTATGTAAAATAAAAATTCTCAAGGTATTATCTCTTATGGTCTGCAAAAATGAACTTTGTAACATAAAGATACTACCTTGAAGAAAAACAACATGAACATTCTACTTAACCAACTTTCTCATCAAATAGAACTGGTGAAGTTTTTTTGAAAATACTTATATTTAGAGGAACTTTTCAGTACAACTATGTCAGCAGCACTCACAAGTTTACTTCATTTGTTGAAAATCCTAACAAGGTATTTTTAAAATAATTTATACTGAATAATGTACCCTAACTCAACAACATCAAAGTTTTTTTCACTTACCCTTGCATAGTGAAATTCAACTCCATAGAGTTCTAAGGTACGTGCTGTGTTCAGATAATTAAATTCTGCTTCTGCAGGAGATACGCCTCTGTAAAGACATCACTAGGTTAAAAATTAGATCAATTACAAATATGGCCAAACTAGAAAAAGGCTATTTATCTGGAAAGAACTTTGCATTCAAATTAGATCTTTTACAAAAGATCATGCATGACTGGTCATCTGGCCTTTTTATGAGGAATTGATATAATTCCTCTTAATTCTGTATGACTACTCTTCTTAGTTGTGTACAGTAACATCTAACTTATTTGGAGGACACATTTTCAGTAATCCAAACCATCCAGAGATACAAGAATATGACAAATTTTAAAAGTCCCTACCTGTCCATATAGCTATTACAAATCCACTCACTCTGGGACATTACTTAAAAGCAGTGTTTTTAAAAACTGGTCCATATACCATCTATCTTTAAATCACAGAAGATGCTGCTCAAACATAAAGATTCTGAGCCAAGCTCCAGAGCAATGCCTCTCTACGTGTGCTACATAGACAGATGTTGACTCATAAGAACAGAAATTGAGAGTGTCAGAGATTTTTATAGAAATTTGGAAGGTAATTTTATATCTGTTGAATCTAACAGTAAAATAAATAGGACCTGCAATTTTTTATGTCCTTATTTCTCCATTGAAATTTTCTAATTATTCATTTTTATTGTATTTTTCAGAAGTATCATTCTATGACAGATAGAGGAAAGAATGGTCTGACATCACAGATAGAGTCTGAAATAGAAAGTGTGAGATGGGGTCTAAACTGTTTATATTTAATAGGTGCTCCAGGTGATTCTTAAGAATGCAAGTTTGAGAACAACTGCTCAAATGGAAAGGTTTTAAAAATAGAGAGATTCATGTTTGTTTCTGATCATAACAGACTACTGAAAAACAAAATCAGCAAATTATAAAAGCAAAGATAGCAACCTTCTATTTACTAATGATACTGGAAGAGGAAGCCAGAAGTCTGACATGACAATGCATGATAACAACATGTGACTCATTAACAAAAGGAGATATACTTCAATTTTCTATAAAATTCAATTAAGTTAAATATTCTCCCCCACAATTAAATTGGATTCCATTTTTTCATTTGTTCATAGATTTGATTAAAATCAAATAGAAACATATAATCAATATCTCATTAAATGTATAAAATTTTTTCTCATAGCCTTTTTCCTATTGGTAAATTTTTAAGCACCACTTTATCTTCAAACTCTTGCTTCAAATATGCTGTGTATAGAATTTTTCTTATAAATGATATTTACTTTTAGACTAAAATAGTCCTTTCCCCCACCCCTATTAGGGCAGTCTACTAAAATTCTCACTTATTAGACTTAGTTAAGATTAGGGATCAGCAAACCTTCTCTGTAGAGAGCTGAAGAGTAAATATTTTAGGCTTTGAGGCCACACACTTTTTGTTGCAACTATTCAACTCTGTCACTGAAGTGTTAAACCAGCCATAGACATATGTAACCAAATGAGGGTGTTACAACAGAAGCTTATTTATGGACCTTTAAATTGGAGTTTCATAAAATGTTCATGTGCCATGAAATATTATTTTTCTTTTGATTGTTTATGAACCACTTAAAAAATGTACAAACCATTCTGAGCTCATGGGCCAAGCAAAAACAGGCAGTGGGCCACAGGTTGCCAACCTATTTTAGAAACATGAGCCATTACCAAATGAAAGTAAGGTTTCTTAAAAATAAGAGCTAATATTTCTTCAGTGTGTATCATGTGCCAGGCACTGTTCTGAGCACTTGCTTTATATAAACTCATTTAACCCTTACAATAACTCCAGAGTTAGATACTCTCATTATCCCCAATTTGCAGAGAAGGAAAGAGAAACAGAGAGAATAAGTTGCCCGAGGTTGTAAGACAGTAAGTAACCTCACCAGTATATCAACCCAGATAGTCTGGCTCCCCAAGTACAGACTCATAGCTAATATGCAACATTGTCTTAGTTTCACCATGAGCATTCTGAATTATGTTAATGTGAAAAACCAATAAACAATATTACATTCTAATCAAAGAAATAAATCCCTTCTTGAAAAAATTATGTCCAAAGTCGTCACAAAAATTTTTTCCAAAAGAAGTTAAGACACATTTTTTTCACAGAAATTTAAAGTTGAATATAGTTATGAATTAAAAATGCTACTGTTATTAAAGGTATATTTTAAAATTAATTTAATATTATATAAAGTTCCTTTCTTCTCCTCCTTTCATATAGCTGAAAACTGAGAAAAAATGGCTAAGTAGATTAATCTGTATATTGTGAACATACTATTAATATCAAAAAATTCCTTCTTAAAAACCGGCAACTTTATATACTACATAACGCAAGTAAACATATGCTTACATTTCCTTAGTAGCTAGTTCATAAAGCTATATATGAAAATAAGACTCAAATATCCTGTGAAATAATAAGCAATGATATATTTTTATAGTATAGATCACCTATATTAACTTACACCAATCAGAATATAAGTGCAACTATTCTATATCCAATAAATTCAACAAATATAAATTTAAAACAATTGTCTGGAAAGGATGCCATTAAGAAGTTTACCAAATAAAAAAAGAAGAATAAAGAAAGCCTTACGTATGTTGCTGATGTAATTTTGCAATCTCTTTTTCAAAATCTTGAGGTTGATTAGGAATGAAAGAATAATCTGAGAGGTAGCCTGGCAAGTTCTCTGAATGACTGTAGTCTCCAAGTTCAGCTAATAAAAGGAAAGAAAATATTCACTTTAATAAACAAAAATTTATTATGATCAAATAAGCAGTATCATTAGCTTCATGATATTTGTGTAAGTAAAACATTTTTGTTCTGGGGGCAGATGTAGCTCAAATGGTTGGGCGTCCATCTCCCATATGGAGGGACCTGGGTTCGATCCCTGGGACATCCCGGTAAAATTGAAAACATTTTTGTTCTAATGTTACCACTTAAGCAAATTGCAATAATTCATTTAACATGCCTCTAGTGCTCAATTTCAGAAAATTTTTTATTCAGAAATCAAAAGTGATTGTTATTTTATTGGGCGTTTCTTTACATTTTCTCTGCAGTCACTATTTTCTCAATAGCAACATGTTTAAAGAGCTCATCCATTACAAGTAACATATTATGAACACATAACACACAATCTTACATTATTAGATCTAAAAATGGGCTAATACTTACACTGAACAGCAAATGAAGCCAAAAGGGCAGCAGTATTATAAGGACAGGGCAATCTAATAAAATGAAACAGAATATATATAACCCAAGGTTAAACACAATAATTTAAAAAGCACTATAATTTATATTAAATTATTGACACCTGAGGTGTCTATTCAACTTGCATTTTAATTATTAATGAACTTATCTGAT
>JAQZBX010036034.1:13978-24453 GCA_029593785.1 Cabassous unicinctus
AAAAAAAAAAAAAAAAAAAAGATAGCATTTATTGGAATTATTACATTTTCAATTTTTAAAAACTGTACACAAACTAATGCATGAAACTGATGTATCTAAATGTTTGCTTTAATAATCTACATGCTTCAACATGTAAAGATATTTTTAAAGAAAGCTTCCATAAATTCATGAATCCAAATCTTTAAAATTCTTTGATACAGGGAAACGGCTGTGGCTCAATTATTTGGGCTCCCATTTACCATATGGGAGGCCCTGGGTTCAATTCCTAGGGCCTCCTAGTGAAGGCAAGCCGACCCGTGAGCTGACAGCCCGCGCGGTGAGCCGACGAAGCAAGATGATGCAACAAAGGCAGACAAGAGACACAGAAAAACACACAGCAAATGGACACAGTGAGCACAAGCAGCAAGGGGGGGGATAAATAAATAAAAAATAAATCTTTTTAAAAAATTCTTTGATATGAAATTTTGTACGTCAAAAGTCTTATTTCCACTAGCTTCCAATTTAAAACTCCCCAAGATTCTTAAGAGTCATATGACTAACAGAGAAGATTAGCGAGAAATACTCTGAGGACTGATGTATGCAGAAAGTAGAAGTGGGAAGCATGGAAAACTTCAGAGTTGGAGACATAGGAGAACCAACTGAAGAAAATTGTCCTTCTGGCTGAGACAAGAAGCCAGCTGCAACCATGGTCTTTGTATTGATCATCTTATCAATAGGCAGCAGAAAGCAGCTGATTATAGAAAGCAAATCCACACAATAACAAATATCATGAGCTGAACACCTATTATAGACTGAGTGCAACTTAGTAATCATATGAAGATATATAATGTCATTTGTATTATCACTCCTGTAAAAAGTCCAATTCATCATTATGATGCCAGCACCTGCTAATACTAAATAATGCTTAACCTGATGGAAATTCTGTGTCTGCTATTTTTTCCCGCTAATACAAAATGGAATCTCAAGACAGGAGGTGTAATAGTAAATTTCCTATAGTGTGAAATCTGAAAATTAAGTCTTTAAAATTCAGCAACTGTGGGTGAGATTAATAATAATCTTATTAATTATGACCATCACATTAAGGCTCCCCGACCAATAAAGTCTTAAAAAAGTATTTCTTTACCCTGGCTGCATATTAGAATCACCTTGGGAGCATGTAGACATACCTTCGCACAGGTGCCATCTCAGACCTATTGAATATCAAGGGATGTGGCCGATGCATCAGTATGTTTTAACTTAAAATCAGGGTAAAGAATCACTGATTTACATCATGGTAATGAAATAAAACTAGTCACTTACCCAATTTTACCTAATAGCACCAGTTACAAGGTTCCCTGACTTTTATAAAGGGTTTTTGACATAATGCATTATTTCTAGTGAAAACAAAGACTTATGACATGAGCACAAGCTAATTTCTCGACTACTACCAAACTTGATTTTACTTTCTTCTAAGTCAGGAAGATGCTTTGACTTAATTATCAGTGAGAAACTTATTCCTTGATTATGTTTTCAACACAGGCTATAAAAGAATCAACACATTCAAGCTCAATTCAGAAATTCAAAGAAAGGTTTTGAGGGAAGTAAATTATGAACACGGCTATAACTGACAATATTTTAATTACTTATACTAACAAGCTATTCATAAATATTAAACATATTAGCAATCTAATCTTAAATTACTGATCTGTTAATTACAAATATTTCTTAGACATTTTAAAATCTGACTACATAAAAGAAATGCTATCTTATTACTTTATTTCAGTTATCATATGTACCAGGAAATAATAATATGCATTTAAAATTACTTTATAATTCACAATTTTCATTAATTCAGAATAGTTTCACTTGGAGTTCATTCAAAACTAGGAAAAGTTTTACAATATTGTGAATTGTTTATTAAGATAAAAGATCTTAATTATTTAACAACGAAAACAACAAAGCTTGACTGGTTAAGGACTATAGTATTAAACCAAATGGTATTTACATAACACAAATGTGCTTTTCAAGATAAGTCAGTTCAGATTCTACTATTAGTTTCAAACATTAGGACTGCCTAACCCACGTCTCATAATCCTGGGTTCTCCCATTATAAAACTAACATCCTGCCCCACAACAAATACAAGGAAAAGGACTTTCAAGATTGTCAATCTAATTTTTCTTACTTGGTCCACTACTGAAAAGCCTATTTTACAAATAGCTGAGGCCTAAAAGCTATACAGCTAAATATCTTTAATTTATCTTTTGTTTATCCATGCCCACTGTAGTATTCTAAATGATAACTAATAAATTAAAATCTAACAGCCTATCCAAAGGTTGCATTTAGGTATGAATTTTTAATTTTGTACCCATCTTTTAAGAGTAATTCTGAATATAGTCACTACTTATATTCTGATATCTGACACTTTTACAGAAGGTATAATATGCTTGACTGAAGCCTTAATTGCTAATTCTGTCTTTTAAGTGCTACACAGGATTTTCATTCAGGTTATTTTAATAGTAAACACAGGGAGCAGATATGACTCAAGTGGTCGTACACCTGCCTCCCACATGGGAGGTCCCGGGTTTCGTTCCCAGTGCCTCCTAAAAACAAAAGCAAACAACAAACAAGTGAAAAAACCAACTCAGGGAAGCTGATGTGGCTCAGTGGCTGAACACTGGCTTCACATTTATGAGGTCCCAGGTTCAATCCCTGGCTCTGGTCATCATACAACATCAAAATGCTCATCTGGGTCATTATTGTGTATACTTTGTCAAGTAGAAGTGACAACATAATTAGATTTTAATATCAGCCTAAACTTTCAAATAAAAAGGTAAAATGGGCAGTTAAATGTCCAAACATGCTAGTGAACTCCCTCCTATCCTCCTCCATAAATTCCATATATTCTGTTTAGAATCAATGACTAAAACCTCATAGGAAAAATAAGATAGCTATTGGCCATATTTTTGAAAACAAAAAACAAAAACTAACAAACAAAAAAACTGGCAAAATTCCCACTATGAGCATCACTTTGACAGAGTTGCAGTGTCATTGGATTATCTCAATCAGTTATAGCACTGCTTCTTAACCATTTTCCACAAGTAGAAAAACTTAATATACGAACAGCTCAGAAGGCTGCCTGTGACTGGATGGGCTGCCCTGGGGTTCCAATCCCTAACATCCTCTCAACCCTCACAGGAAGAGATTACTATATTGGAAAACCCATAACCCATTCTGTGTGCTGGTTGGGAAGCTCAGAATTTCAGTACAGCATTCTATTTTTGTGTAACTGGCAAAGAAAATTTTAGACTAGAGTTCTGACAATATTTTCAAGAAAATTATGCTCCATAAACTCACCTTGTATATTCTTCCTGTAACTTGTTGGGGTCACTTACAAAAAATTTCACTCTAAAGTTCAAATTGTAAGGAGATCCTCCTAAAATTAATAAAAGCAGTTCTAATTAATCAGATTATATGAATCCTTGATCTTTATAAAGTATACTAGTAAAACATCAAGTAAATATGTATGCTCACTCTTTAGCTGCTTCCTTATTGGTTTGTTTGGATCCAGCCACCTCTGAAAAATAAATAAGACTATGATCTCTTTATTTTCTTGAAACTAGTATGTCAATTCTTAGAAATTTGTTCCATTTGAAGATAAACACTAAAAATTCCATTTAAAAAAAAAAGGCTTTGGTAGGGAAAATTCATGAAATATTGTTCATGCCAAATATAACAAAATTATATCAGAAATTATTCTATATATTTACAGTATATTTAAGATTTTGATATGAATTTGCCATCAAATTATACAACATACAGTAACCTCTATTCCAAAAGTAAAGATGTTTAATAATAACAGAAATCTGAAGTGATTTCTGTTAATTTAATTCTATCTTATAACAGCCTGGCAATTTAAAGAAATTCTCTTTACCTTTTATAACAATGGTGGGCTTTATTCCCTTATCCAGACAAAATCTACCACAAAACTTGAAAATCTCCTCTTAAGAGGAATGTTATAACTTCTTTCCTATTTCTTAAAAAATAAAGCACCACCCCACCCCCACCCCCGAAACAAAACATGCCACTGTTATAAGAGATAGTTTCATTTTGGGAAGGAATATTTTTTTTTGTGTAAGAATTTTAAGTAACCTCAATACTTCTTAATGCATGCTAAGCTCTATTTCAGGAAAATCTTAACTGAATCCAGAAAACATTTTAATTGCCAATAAATTTCAGTTAAAAAAATTAAAAAACTTAAGAGCTATGCCAGTAATTTCAAAGCACTACACAAACATAAGCTTATGTATCATTATTTATAAACTTAACTCTTACCACCCACACTTGTTTCCATTCAAAGCACATATACAGATTTTCAATAATAAATGGCTGAGAGTAATCCCTCCATTCTTCCCTTTCCATTGTCAATACCATCCAGCAAATCAAATCCAGCTTGATGATACTCTCAGACCATACCTGAATTTATCAATGCTTCTCCATCGACTTTGTCTATCTTCATCTCTGGTCTAAGTTCTGTTCATAGTCTCTTATTGCGCTCCCTACTTCTTTTCTTACCAGTTTCTTCACTTTCCATACAGAAGCTAGAGTGGTTTAAACATAACCTGGTTTATGTGGTTTAAAACATAAACCTGATTCTGTTACTCCTTTGCTTGACACGTTTTGCTAATTTCTCAGTAAAAGGTTGCAAGTCCTTACCAGAACTTACATGGTCTCTGTTACCATCTCAATTTTCTGTTTTTCAAATATGCATCTTAGGGCTTTCAATGTCAAGCATCACTCTGTTTAGAATATCTTTCTCCAGCTTTCCTATGGGTAGTCCTTTTTATCATCCTGTAAGTCTAAGCTTAAATGCTACCACTTCAGAAAACTCTTCATTGACCACCCTACCAAAACCATGTCATGCAGGCCCTACTTGCACATTTATTTTCTATAAGCAGACAAGGAACATTAAATTCCTCCAAAACATTTTCTCAATGGTAAAGATGTGTATATTTTACCTGTTTATTGCCTGTCTCCTTCCTTAGATTATGAATTCCATGAGGTCAAGGACAAAATGTTTCATTCAACACTGGATAGTCAGCACCTAGCATAGGGCTTGGCATATGATATGCATTAATTTTTCTTCCAATTTATTTGTTCAATTTATATTTGTTCAATTTTTGTGTAAGGTGTGAGACAGGGGTCCTCTTTTATTCTCTGGGTATGGATATCCAGTTCTCCCAGCACCATTTGTTGAAAAGACTGTTCTGTCCCACTGGAGCGATTTGGTAGCCTTGTGAAAAATCAATTGACCATAGATGACAGGGTCTATTTCTAAATTCTTGATTTGATTTCATTGATCAATATATCTATCGTTATGCCAATACCATGGTGTCTTGACCACTGTAGTTTTATAATATGCTTTAACCTCAGAAAGTATCAGTCCCCTAACCCCATTCTTTTTCAAGTTGTTTTTTGGCTATTTGGGGCCCCTTTCCCTTCCAAATAAATTTGGTAATTGGCTTTTGCACTTCTGCAAAGTAGGCTGTTGGAATTTTGATTGGGACTACATTGAATTTATAAATAAATTTGGGTAGAAATGACATCTTAATGATATTTAGTCTTCCATTCCATGAACACAGAATATTCTTACATTTATTTAGGTCTTTTTTTATTTCTTTTAGCAATGTTTAAGAGTTTTGTATATACAAGTCTTTTCAACCCTTTAAGTAAACTAATAAAGTAAAAATGAGAGGATATAAGTAAAATCAGAAATGAAGAGAGGACATTACTACCAACTCCAAACATGTTACTAGAACATAAATTTTTTTAAAAAATCCTGAATGTAACACAAATGGAACCCTATTGTAAAAAGGTAGACTATAGTTAAGTACAATTATAAAAAGTTCTTTCATGAATTATAACAAATGTACCACACTAATGCAAGGTGTTAAAAATAGGGTGGTTAATGGGAACTCGGTATTTTAGGTATGATTTTTCTGTAAACCTATAACTTCTCTAGTATAAATAAAAGAATGCTTTATATTTGTTTTAAGACTTCATATTAAGGGAAAACAATGATTGAATAAGCAAAAAGTAAAATAAAAAGGACTCTATGATTGAGGGACATTATCTTGAGTCAATATTTCTAAGGAAGAACGCAAGAGACATTTAAATAATGAGTGATATTTCAAAGCCTCAAAAACTCTATGTATACAGCCTCCTAATACATCACAACTTTACTTTAAAGAATATAGATATGAAAGAAATAGGCCTTGAAATTCATCCAAAGCACAAAAGCAGCAATTTAGAGTGCCTTTCAATTTCTCAGATGAATAAGTTTTATAAGATATAAGAAGATG
The DNA here is from genome assembly GCA_029593785.1 of Cabassous unicinctus. Classification (NCBI taxonomy): domain Eukaryota; kingdom Metazoa; phylum Chordata; class Mammalia; order Cingulata; family Chlamyphoridae; genus Cabassous; species Cabassous unicinctus. The sequence goes on from JAQZBX010036034.1 coordinate 20,318, forward strand.
AATCAAGAAAATGCAGCTTTAAAAATGGTAGAAAAAGATAGCGGCCCTCTTGTTGGTCCATTCCCTACCTCATCACTGGTGCAGGGTGTAGCCAGACTGTGCTCCCACTGTGGGTCCCTGGCCCTGTTCCAGACAGGGCAAAGTAACCCTTATGTGCATACCAGTGGATGTACATGTCAAAGCCATCAATAGGGTGGCAGGGCAAAACTCTGAAGGAGAGCACCAGTCAACACAGAGCCAATTTATAAAGATTGTGAAAGGTGTTTTCCCCTCATTTGTTTGTTTGTTTTTGTAAAGTAATCCTGCCAAATCACTAATTGTATACAAATTCAGGGAAAAGTCAGCTCAAGGACAAAATCCCATTAACACTTTAAAATATTAAAGTGTACTGTATGCAACAAAAGATTACAAGACAAAAATAAGAAGAGGAAATGATGGGTGATCCAAAGGAACAAAATAAAAATCCAGAAACCATCAAAGAAGTAACCTAGATTTTGGATCTAACAAAAACTTGAAAAAAATGATCTTCAATATATTCAAGGTGCTAAAGCAAAAAAACAGAGAAAGAACTAAAGGATATTAGGAAAATGATGAATGAATATGAGAATCTCAGTAAAGAAATAAAATATTTAAAAAGGAAAGAAGCAGAAATACTAGAGTTGAAGACCACAATAACTGGAAATGGAAATTCCACAGGGGGTTTTAACAGTAGATTGCGTTTGCTGAGGAAAGAATGACTAATTCGAAGACAAGATAATTGAAATGATTCAGGATGAGGAACAGGAAAAAAAAAAAAATCAAACAGAACCTAAGCGACCTATGGGACACCATCAAGCATACCAATACATGCATTATGGGAGGCACAGAAGAACAGAGAAAGCCACAGAAGGAATAGTCAAAGAAATAACAGCACAATACTTACCAAATTTAACAAAAGACATGAATATACACATTCAAGAACCCAATGAACACCAAACAGGATAAAGTCAAAGAGAACCATACCCAGACACATAGTAGTCAAACTGCTGAATGCCAAGGACAGAGTTCTGAAAGCTGCAAGCCAAAAACGACATGCTATGGACAAGGGAGCACCATTAATATTAAGTGCTGATTTCTCTAAAGCAAGAAGGGAGGCAAGAAAGGAGTGGGATGAAATACTTAAAGTGCTGAAAGAAAACAATTGCCAAAGAAGAATTTTATGTCCAGTAAGATTGTCTTTCAAAAAGGAGGGAAAGATTAAGACATTTCCAGAAAAATAAAAGCTGAAGGAGTTATCACCACTAGACCTACCCTACAAGTATGGCAAAAGGGAGTTCCTCAGACTGAAAGGAAATGACACTAGCCCATGAATCAAAGTGGCATAAATAAATAAGAAACTCCAGCAGAGGTAGCCATCTGGGTAATTTTTTTAATTTTTTTTTTTTTTTAAGGAAGTACTGGGAATTGAACCTGGGACCTTATATATCGGAAGCAAGCATTCAACCACTGAGCTACACCCACTCCCCAATCTGGGTAATTTTAAATTCCAGTAATACTGTATTGTATATTTTGGTATGTAACTTCATTTTTTACTTCTTACATGTAGTAAAAAGCAAATGTATAAAAAATGATGATAAATCTATGATTTGGGATAAGCAGTGTATAAAGATATAATTTATAAGAAGGAAAACAAAAGGGTGAGGGGATGGAAGGTTACAGGAACAGTGTATGTGTATCCTATTGAAGGTTGGTTGCTATCCAATTAAATGTGATAGTTATAGGTTTAGGATAGTAAGTTTAAGCCACAGTTAATAACATAGAAAATATATGAAAAATATATAAAGAAAGAAATGAGAAGGTACTCAAAATGGTAAATGAAAAGCAAATAAATATGGAAGTAGGCATTAATGGAAGAGTTAAGAGACATAAAACGTATAAGAATTACAAAGGCCAAACAGCAAAATGGCAGAAGAAAGTCCTGCATTATCAGTAGTTACATTAAATGTAAAGGGATTAGAGTCTCCAGTCAAAGGGCAGAGATTGGCAGAATGAATAAAAAAAACATGGCCCATCTATATGCTGTATACAAGAGGATCAACTTAAAATCAAAGACTACTCCAACTCTGTCCTTTGCCATGTCTTTTTATCTTTGAGACCCCACCCACCAAGGGCTGGGGCTCAACGCCCTACTTGAGGTGGCTCAGTCAATGCCATAATCATAACTTAATCATACCCAGATTAACAGACCAGTTTAGAAGCATAATCCAATATCTATTTTTGGAATTCATAACTATATCAAACTGCCAAACTGCTACAACTGGATAATTCACAAATATCTGGGAAGTAACAAACAAGACACTCTTAAATTATCGTTCAAAGAAGAAATCACAAGGAAGTCTCTTGAAGCAAATGAAAATGAAAACACAACATACCAAAACTTTTGTGATGCAGCAAAGGCAAGCCCAAGAGGGAAATATACAACTCAAAATGCTTACATTAACAAGGAAGAAAGATCTAAAATGAGAGCCCTAACCTCAAAACTGGAGGATAAAGAAAAACAAAACAAATTAACTGCAAATTGAGTAGAGCAGAAATAAATGAAATAGAGAATAAAAACACTATAGTAGTTTTATACCATTTATGAATTCCAAAAACAAGATATTGATTATGTTTGTAAACTGGTTTGTTCCTCTGGGTGTGATACCCTTTGACTGTATTAAATTCAAAGGTTTTAAGTTTACTTGATTAAATCAAGATTAGGGCTTTGATTTAACCACATCAGTAGGGTGTGACTTAATCCCCACTCCCTCGGTGGGCTGATAGAAAAAGACACTCACTCAAGAAGACACACAGAGGAAGGGAAAGAGAGCTCCACAGACACAGCAGGAAAGAAATTTGATCCTGTGGCCCTGGGAAGAGAGAAGAACCATTCGCCTGATAGTTTGCAGTGCTAAGAAAGTCCAGAAAGAAACAAGCCCTATGCCAGTCTGTAGCTGAGAGAAAGAGGAAGGCTGAACCCCCACAGAGATTGGCAGCCATCTTGCTTCAACACATAACAACACACTTTGGTGAGAAAGTACCTCTTATGGTACCTTGAGTTGGACTCTTTAGGGCCTTGTAAGTGTAAACTTTTACCCCAAATAAATACCCTTTATAAAAGCCAACAGATTTCTGGTAGTTTGCACCAGCACCCCTTTGGCTGACTAATACAAACACACAGAGTCAACGAATCCAAAATTTGGGACTTTGAAAAGATCAATAAATTGATAAACCTTTACCTAAACTGACAAAGAAAAAAAGAGAGGATGCATATAATAAAATAAGAAATGAAATGGGAGACAGAACTACAGAACTTACAGCAATAAAAAAGATTCTAAGAGGATAGTATGAACAGTTGTACAGCAACAAGTTGGATAACCTAGAAAAAATGGACAAATTCTTAGAAACACAAATCATCTACACTGACTCAATAACCAATCAATAAGAGGAAAGAGATTTAATCATTAATGAAAAACTTCCCAACAAAGAAATGCCCAGGACAAGAAGACTTCACTCGTGAATTTTAGCAAACATTCCAAGAATTACCACCAAAACTGCTTAAACACTTCCAAAAAATTAAAGAGGAGGGAACAATTCCTAACTCATTCTTTAAGGCCAATATCACCCTAATACCAAAGCCAGATAAAGATACCACACGCAAAAAACTACAAATATCTCTTATGAACACAGATACAAAAACCCTCAATAGGGAAGTGATTGGGCTCCCGTCTACCATATAGGAGGTCCAGGGTTTGATTCTCGGGGCCTCCTGGTGAAAAGCAAGCTGGCCTGCATGGCGAGCTGGCCCAAGCGGAGACCTGGCCCGAGCAGACTGCTGGCCCATGCAAGAGTGCTGGCCCGCACGGAGTGCTGGCCTGCGCGGAGAGCTAGCACAGCATGATGCAACAAAAAGAGACACAGAAGAGAGACAATGAGGGATGCAGCAGACCAGGGAGCTGAAGTGGCACAAGAAATCTGAGCACCTCTCTCCACTGTGGAAGGTCCCAGAATTGGTTCCCAGTGCCACCTAAAGAGAAGACAAACAGACACAGAAGAACACACAGAGAGCAGACAGAGATCGCAAAACAACAAGTAGGGGTGGGGTGGAAATAAATATA
>JAQZBX010036035.1:0-24338 GCA_029593785.1 Cabassous unicinctus
AAATTTCCCTTATTTTACTCCCTAAAACATGGTTCAAAACCTGCAGAGGGCAGGCTGCAGGGTGAGTGATTGATGAACACCAGCAGCCTGAAAAGATACCTAGGCGTCTAAGAGAGAAGGCTGTTCTTCCATATTTATTTATTTATTTTTCTGTCACTTTTTAAAAAATGAGTTGTTGCTGTCTTCTTTCTTGTTTTTTGTCTTTTTTCTTTTGCTTACTGATTTACTCTCTTTAGGCTATTTCGTTTCTTTCCTTCACCTTTATATCTTCTATTTTCTGTTGCTGTTCTTTCGTTCCACCTCTTTTCTTTGGTCTCCAATTTTTCTTGTTTTTATTTCTCTCTCTCTCTCCTGTTTTTCTCTGTTTACTTTCTTTTTTTTATTATTTTCTTTCTCTCTTTTCTCTTTTCTTTTCCCTTCTTCTCACCATTCCAGTGTTTTAATTCATTCCTTATAGTTTTCTTTATTCTGATTATTGTTTCATTGTTTCTATTCCACTTTTCTAATCTTAATCCTCTGTGTTCACATCACATAAATAATCAATATCTATTAATTTAAAATATAATCATAATGAAAAGAAAATAACCTACAAGGAACTTATTTGTAATACATTATTATTAATTAAATTAGTAAATAGCAGGAATGTGTATGATATAGCTCACAGATCTCATTGTCAGTTGAAAGTCAGGGAGTAAGTTCACACAAAATGAGATGAGACTGAAAAATATTCAGTTAAATTGTATACCAAAATTGTCTCTCAAAATGTTGTGATTGTTGGGACAATTTATAAACCCCTTTTCCTCTCCTGGGTTCAAACAAATTCAGAGATCATATTTTAAGGGCACAGTTTGAAAATTTTTGACAAAATATGTCAATGCATCCTACACAGCAATATAGAAAAAGCATTTTCACTCTGATTGCTCATGCCTCCACCCATCCATACCCACCTAGCCCCATGGTATTCATCATACTGATATCTTCAACTGTAGATTAGTTTTGTTTGTCTAGAACTTCATATAAAAGCAACCACATAGTTTTCTCACAGATCTGACGGTTTTGAGGTCCATCAATGTAGCATGTAGGAGGAGTTTGTTCTACATTATTACTTAGAATTATTTTGGTCTCTAGATTGAAAATCTGGTGAACATGTAAATATGGATCCGTTTTTCTGTTCCACTCTTTTTCATTGATATATTTCTTTTATTTTAGGAGAATACCACCACAATTTTGTGATCATAGTTTTATATTAATTCATAAAATTGATTTTTGCAAGTCTTCCAAATTTATATTCATTACTAATATTCTTTCAGATATCTAGTTACTTTGCTTTTATATATATATTTTTAACTTCAGCTTGTCAATTTGTCAAAAAGAGTCTACTGATATAGTTTGGTTTTATATTGATTCTAAGAAACAATATGGGAGAATAGGGAAAAGCAGCAAGCTGCCATCCTCCTCCAGAAATTGTGGAAAGTTTAGCAGCTTTACCTGTCAAAAGGGAAGCCATGGGACTGTGGCAGCAGTTGGAGAGGATAGCTAGAGAAGGGAGGCCCAGCTGGCTGGGGGTAAGGAACACATGGTAGATAGGGCACTGAAGCCAGCTCAGAGGCTATAAAGTCCAGGGAAGGGGCATGGCTGGAAGACCAGCACTTGGGTGCCTTCTAGAGTGAGTTTGGTCTCCTGCCTCAAGGCAACAAGAGGAGCATCTTAATACCCAGCAGGCTTTGGAGGTGGGGATTTGTGGGGCAAAAATTGTGGGGATCCAGCACATAGCTAAATCAGAAGGATAGAGATGTAGGGCCAAGAGAGATAAGGGAGGCAGAACATGAAGAATAAAGACACCATCTGGCTCTGAAACAACTTCATTGACAGGGAAAGGGGGAACTAAGCAGGCAAGCTTCACACCAACCAGCCCTGGGAGAGAGAGGAAAGGGTCAGTGAGTGGCATGTTGATGGGTGCCTAATGGGTCTGGAGAGTGGGAAGACTAGAGAGGGAAATGCCAAATCATTAGAAGCCTAACTAGCCTGAGGTAGAAAATTGCAGGCAGAGAGAGAGGACCAGCTTTCAGAAGTCTTGAGAAGCCTGAACTAACTGGTAGAGCTGGTGGAGCTCAGTAATTAAACTCTTACTTCACATATACAAGGACCTGGGTTCAGTTCCTGTTACTTCCTTGTTTAAAAAAAGGCCTATCTTGCCTGAGTGAAAAAGGGGGTGTAGGCAGGCACTGTAGGGGATGCAAGGAGCAGGAGCTGAAGGAAAAGCAGCCTCAGGACAGGGTATTTGACTGAGATTATTTTTTAAATGTAATTTTTAATTTTTATTTTATATTCCCTGTTCCTTTCTTGACACCCCAGTATCTTAAATCTTTAACTAGGGAAGGCAGACTTGAAAAGAAATTTGTGTGCACTGGCTGCCTGAGATCATTGCAAGTGGCCCAAGAGGAAAGCCTGTTGTAGTTGTTGTTTTATTTTGTAGTTGTTGCTTTTTTTCTACTTTTTCCTCTCTTTTGCCTTAATTTATTTATTTTCTTCCTTTTATTTTTCCCCTCCTCTGTTGCATTAATTTTGTTCCTATTTCTCCTGTTAGGTCCTCATTTTCTTTCTTCTCTTCTCTCTGTTTGGATCTTTTATTTTATTCTTTTTTCCCTGTTTCATTCTCTCTTATTTTATTCCGTATTTTTATTTTTAATCCTTTTATTTTTAATGATTTTTCACTCGTATTATTATTTGTTTTCTCTCTTCCTGATTCTTTAAGTTTCATTTTCCTTCTTGTGTGTGTTTTTTCTAAAATTCTTTTTCTCTTCTTTCTTTCCTTTTTTATGCTCTTAATAGTTTTCCAGGGGAACATAGACAACTAGAAGGATATATAATAAGTGAAACCACGTGTCAAAGAGGAACTTGAAATAAAACAAACATCAAAACCATCCTTGAGTAGAAAGAGAAGCTAACTATCTGAATAAGGCCAACAAGATAAACAGATGCCCAGACACCAGCAAAAAATTACAAACAATACTAAGAAACAGGAAGATATTGCCCAGTCTAATGAGAAAACTAAAAAAAGATGAAGAGATGCAGAATGTGGAACAACTAATAAATGATGCTCAAACAAATATCATGAATCAACTTAATGAAGTGAAGGAAGAGAAAAAGGTATTAAGAAGGCACTTTGGAAACAGAAGAAATCACAGACATACATAAAAAGATAATGAATATGATGGTGATGAATGGCACAATAGAAGAAATAGAAAATATACTGTAAGCACATAATGGCAGAATTGAACAGGCAGAGGAAAGAATTAGTGGCAATGCATGTAATACATCTGAAATCACAGAGATAGTAGAACAGATAGATAAAAAGATAGAATAAAATTCAGCAAGGACTCAGAGAAATGAAACACAACACAACAGTCACAGACAAATGCATTATAGGCCTCACAGAGGCAGAAGAGAAGGGAAAGGGGGCAGAAAGGAGTAATGGAAGAAATAATGGCTGAAAATTTCCCAACTCTTTTGAGGGACATGGATGTACATGTCGAAGAAGCATAGACCATGCCACAGTATAAATCCTAAAAGGCCTACCCCAAGATATATACTTGTTAAAATGTAAAATGTTCATGACAAACAGAGAATACTCAAAGAAACAAGAGATAAGTGATCAATCATATGCAAGGGATGCTCAATATGATTAAGTACTGATTCCTCATCAGAAACCATGGAGACAAGAAGGCAGTGGTATGACAAAGTTAAGATGCAAAAAAAAAAAAAAAAAAAAAAAAAAAAAAAACAAAAAAAAAACAACTGCCAACCATGAATTCTATATCCAGCTGAGCTGCCATTCAAAAATGAGGAAGAATTCCAAATATTCACAGATAAACAGAAATTGAGAAAATGTGTCAACAAGAAAAGTGCCCATCAAGAAATATTAAAGGGAGTTCTGCAGGTTGAAAATAAAACAAGGAGAGAGAAGGTTGGAGGAGGGTGTGGAAAGGAAAATTATTAATAACTAAAAAGAAATAAAGAGAAATGAGACAAAATATAACCTATACAAACCTAAAGAAAAAATGGCTAATGTAAAAGTACTGCCTTTACAGTAATAACATTTAATATTAATATACTAAACTTCCAAATCCATAGACTCATATTGGCAAAGTGGATAAGGAAATATGATGTATCTATATGCTGTTTACAAGAAACTAATCTTTGACCAAGGGTCACAAGAATGTTGCAAGTGAATGATTAAAAATGATTTTACATGTAAAGAATAACCAAAAATGTGTGAGTAGAAATACTAATATCAGACAAAATCGACTTTAAATGCAAAATTTTCTAAGAGGCAAAGAAGTACACTATATATCAATAAAAATGTTTATCAAGAATAAAGAACAATCATGAACATTTATACACCTAATGAGTGTGCTACAAAATTCATGAGACAAACACTGTAAAAAGACAAGTGGTTAAATAGATGCCCCTACAATTGTAGTGAGGGATTTTAATACACAATTATCATCATTAGACAGAACATCTCAACAGAGGATCAATCAAGAAACAGAGACCTTGTATAATACATTAGAAGATTGAGATTTAATAGACATATACAGACTATTATACCTAAATACAGCAGGATTTATATTATTCTCATGTGCACATGGATTATTCTCTGAGAGACCATATGCTAGGCCAGAGAACAAGTATCAACAAATTCAAAAGGACTGAAATTATACAAAGTGCACAGACCACAATGAAATGAAGCTGGAAATTAATAAGGGCAGATAACCAGAATAAGCAAAATGATATGGAGGTAAAGCAACACACTTATAGATAATCAGTAGGCCAAGGAGGAAATTGCAAATGAAATTGGTAACTAACTTGAAACAAATTCAAATGAGAATACAACATGTCAAAACCTATGGGATGTACAAAAAGCAGTGATGGGAGAGGAATTTATAGCCAAAAAATTATTATATTAAAAAAGAAGATAGATTGCTTCTTGGCCTTTCAGTGAAGATCAAGTGTAAAAAAAAAAAAGGCTAAAATCAAAGACCTATGCACACCTGGAAGAACTAGAGGAAGAATAACCTATTTTCCATTTCATTGGACTCACCTAGGACAACTAACAAGGATATGATGATGAACAATGACCACCTCAAGGAACAGAGAAAGTCTGCAACTGCAAGCAAGAGAGTCCCATCCATCTGCCCCATGGAATCTAAGCCCCTCTCAATTAGAGGCATAGTGGGCATCACCATCCCAGAATCCTCAGGATTGAGTAATGAACAATGGACTAGAGTAGACACTGTTATTCTACTATAGTAGACTTACTGTGATTCTAGCAATGCAAGAACATTGATCATTGATGTGGAGGCAGTGGCAACTGGAGGTTCTGAGGGGAGGGAGAGGGAAAAAACAGGTGCAATTTGGGGGCATTTTCATAACTTGGAAATTGCCCTGAATGACATCACAATGCCAAATGTAGGCCATTATATATCTTCTAATTACTCTAAAAGTGTGTGGGAAAGAGTGTAAACTACAATGAAATTATAATCCACACTTAGTGGCAATGCTCCAAAATGTGTTCATCAATTGTAACAAATGTACTACACTAATTAAGGATGTTGTTAATGTAGGAAAATGTGGGAAAGCTAGGGAGTGGGGCATATGGGGATGCCCAATATTTTTTATATAATATTTATGTAATCAAAGTATCTTTAAAAAATAAAAGCTATATTTAAAAAAAGAATAGCAAACTAATCCCAAACAAGAAGAAGGAAAATAATAAAGATGAGAGCAGAACTAAGTGAAATTGGAATAAAAATCACTAGAAAAGATTAACAAAACCAAAAGCTAGTTCTTTAAGAAGACTAATATAATTGGAAGACCTTAGCTAAAATTTAGAAAAAAGAAAAAAAGAGAGAAGATGCAAATACATAAAATAAAAAACAAGATAGGGGATATCACCAGTGATACCATAGAAAAAATGAGTATCTTAAGAGAATACTTTGAAAAATCATATGTTAAAAAGATTGATAACTTAGATGATATGGACAAATATCTAGAAACACACATGCAGCTTACATTGATGAAAGAAGAAATTGATGGACTCAGTAGACCAATCACAAGTGATGGGATTGAATTAGTCATCAACAATCTCCCAACTAACAAAAGCCTAGGAACAAGTGACCGTACACGTGAATTTGCCAATCATTCCAGAAAGAACTAATACCAATCTGCTTAAACTCTTTCAAAAATAGAAATGGAGGGAACATTACCTAACTCATCCTCTTATGCTAACATTACCCTAATACCAAAGTCACATAAAGATGCCACAAGAAAATAAAACTACAAACTGATCTCTTTAATGAATCTGGATGCTAAAATTCTCAATAAACTACTTGCTAATCATATCCAACAACATATTCCATAAATTATACACCATTTTCAAGAGAGTTTCATCTCTGGTATGCAAGGATGTTTCAACATAAGAAAATCAATCAATTTACACATCACATTAGGAGATCAAAAGAAAAATAATCACATCTATTGAAGCAGAAAAAGCATTTGGAAAAAATCTAGCATCCGTTCTTGATTAAAAAAACTTCAAAACATATGATTAAAAGGAAAATTTCTCAGCATTATATGAAGACCCCACAGGTAACTTCATACTCAATGGTGAAAGATTAAAAGCTTCCCCTGTGAGATCTGGAACAAGGCAAGGATACACACTCTCATTACTCCTATTTAACATTGTATTGGTAGTACTTGCTGTAACACTTTGACAAGAAAAAGTAATAACATTCTTCCAAATTTGAAAGGGAGAAGTCAAAATCTCACTATTTGCAGATAATATGATCCTATACATAAAAGCCCTGAACAATCTACAAGAAAGTTTCTTGATCTGATAAACAAGTTCAATAAAGTGGCAGGACATAAGATCAACAAGCAAAAATCAGTAGCATTTCTGTACACTAACAATGAGCAATCTGAGGAGGAATTCAAGAAAAAAATTTCACTTACAATAGCAACTAAAAGAATAGGATATCTAGGAGTAAAGTTAAGTAAAGATGTAAAGGACTTGTACACAGAAAATCACCCAGCATTGTTAAAGGAAATCAAAGAATACCTAAATAAAGGAAGAATATTCCATGTTCATGGATTGGAAGACTAAACATCATTAAGATGTCTATCCTACCCAATCAGATTTACAAATTTAACAGAATTCCAATAAATATTTGAATAGAATTTTTTACTAAATTGGAAAAGCTAACTATGAAATTTATTTGGAATGGCAAGGGGCTCTGGATAGCCAAAAACATAATGATAAAGGATACTACAAAGCTACAGTGGTCAAAACAGCCTGGTATTGGCACAAGGATAGACATATTGACAAGTGGAACCAAAACAAGAGTTCTGAAATAGATACTCACATATATGTTCAGTGATGTATGATAAGGCCACCAAACCCACTCACCTGGGATAAAATGACCTGTTCAACAAATGGTGCTTAGAGAACTGGATATGCATATCCAAAAGAATGAGAGAGGAACACCATCTCACACTTCATACAAAAATTAACTAAAGATGGAACAAACATATGAATATAAAAGTTAGGATCAAAAAACTCCTAGAAGATAATGCAGAAAGCATCTATGAAATATAGTAGTAGGATATAGTTTCATAAATTTTATACCCAAATTTCAAACAACGAAGGAAAATAGCTAAATGAGATCTTTTCATAATTAAAAAAAAAAAAAAACTTTTGCACTACAAAGGAGATTGTTAAGAAACAAAACGCCAGCCTACACAATGGTAGAAAATATTCAGTAGTAATTTATTTGATAAGGACCTAATATCCAGCACATATAAAGAAATGTTACATCTCAAAAATAATAAGAGAAAACTCACTTTAAAAATGGGCAAGAGATTATAAAAGACATTTTCCAAAGATGAAATACAAATGGTCAAAAAGCACATGAAAAGATGCTCAACAACACAAGCTATTGGGGAAATGCTTATTAAAACTACAATGAGATATCACCTTGCCCTATTAGAATTCTAGCTATTAAAAAACAGAACTACAAGTGTTGGAGATGATGTGGAGGAGAGGGAATACTCATCAACTGCTTTGGGAATATAAAATGGTGCAGCCATTTTGGAGGACAGTTTGGGGATTCCTCAGGAAGCTAAATATACAACTGCCATATGATTAAGCAAACTCACTACTGTGTACATACCCAGAAGAATTGAAAGCAGGGACATGAACAGATATATGTAGACAAATGTTCATAATGGTATTTTTAAGGATTTCTAAAATTTGGAAGTAACCCAAGTGTCCATCAATAGATGAAGGGATAAACAAATTGTTGCATATGCATATAATGGAATATTACTCAGCTGTAAGAAGGAATGCAATCTTTACACATGGGACAAAATGAATGATTCCTGAAGAACTTATTTTGACTGAAGTAAGCTAATCACAGAAGCATAAATATTACATTACCTCATTGATATGGCTTAAGGAAATTGAGCAGACTCACAGAGCTAGAATCTGGAAGATAGGTTAACAGGAGACAGAAAGGGAATATACTTAGTGTGCCAATGCTCAATATGGACAAAACCTATGATAAGGTGGAAGGGGGTGGTTGGGCAATGGATGGGGGTGATGTTGGTGCAGGGATATGTGGGGAGGTGATGGTGCTGGAATGTGCAGGGGAGTAGAGTGGGGCCTTGAGTTGTACTATCCATGGAACTGGAAAGAGGGCTGGAAAAAAAACACCTGAACTTTGGGGATTTGTAGACCTGTGGTTAAAAATACATGGTGGGAATGTTCTACTGGCAAATAATGCAGGGGATGGTTACTGGTGAATGATATTGGGGCTAGGGGATATGTGGGGTAGGGCACTCCAGGGGCAGCCTTCTATGGAACATGGAAATGTTCATATTGTCATAGTGTGTTATGTCAGTTGGTGGAGACCTACCCAATAAACAAGACAATATTAAACTTCCATTCAGGAGAGTCCTGGTATGTCTGCAATTAGAGGAGAAGAATCTCTCAAGATCATAGGCAGTGCATAATAAAAGCAAACAGACCAATACATCAAGCCCTCAATGTAACTATGAACCTTATTCTTTAAAATTTGAAACTTAGTGGATACCATAGGTTCCAAGGTGTAGAGGAGGGAAGAATAGAACAGATGAAAGGTAGGGCACTTTTAGGTCATTGAAATTGTTTTGCATTTTCTTGGCAATGGGTGATGCAGGCCATTATAAATTTTGTCAAAAACGTAAAAGTGTATGGTGCAAAACATAATCCATAATTTAAACCACTGACCATGGTTAGTAGCAATGATCCAATATTTGTTCATCAATTTTAACAAATGTATCATACTCATATAAAATGTTATCAATAGGAGAAAATGTTAGAAAGGGTGGGGGTGGGGTATAGGGGAATCCCCTATACATTCTCTTGGACATTTCTGTAACTGAAATATTCTTTGAAAATAAAGCAAAAAATTAGACACTGGGAGAACATGCAGAAGAAATTGTCACTGTACATAAATGATAACATATCTTTTGGTGATGAAACACATGCAAACTATTTTAAATATTTTAATTTTTTTTAACTTTTTTTTCATTTATATTGTTTTATTTTATTTTTTATTATTCTTATTCATTTTGGGGGCTTTATTTTTGGGGATGTTTTGGATTGCTAAAGGGACACAACCATTGCAGGGTAGGGTCATGTTTGTGGGGTTTCATTGATGGGGAATGTGTGGGGAGGGGTGCACCTGGAACATGACTTCATAGAATATTAAGTTCAATTGATCATGGGTTGTTGTCTCAGTGAGTGGAGATCTACAAAATAAATGAAAGAATATTGAATTCCAATCTTGGGAAGGCCTGCTACATTCTCTAATAGAGCGGCAGGAATCTACTGATTACATGGGTTTGCCTACTGAAAGAAGATTACAATATGCCAGGCCCCTGACATTGATGGCTGTACTTACGAAACTTGTTCTTGTTTATTAAAACTTAGCTCAGTATTATATATTTCCTAAGAGTTACTTCCTAAAAGCCTCCTTGTTGCTCAAACATGGCCCCTTTCTAAGCCAAACTCGTCATATAAATTATCTTTTACTGGCATGGGACATCAGTCCTAGGGATGAGATTCCATGGCACTGAGGCATTATTACCAAGCACAGACTAGCATTATATTTGGAAAAACACTTTGACCAAAAGGGGGAATATTAAATACAAATGAGTTTTTATGGCCAAGAGATAATCGAATGGGGAGTTCATACCAGACGTTTTGCTTATGCATGCCTCAGGAGGATCTCATTGACTGCCACAGTAAACAGTCCTTCAAACAAGAGGACTCCTGTGGGATTTCAAGACACCTAGACACTATAAGCTGGACAGATCACCTCAGGAATTAAGCACCCCATCAGTGGACCTTACTTGGTATATATGTTCCCCTATGTAACAGAGTTTGACACATTTATAATTTTCCTACACAAAGGCACTTGTGTTCCTTTTATTTGAAACTATAATTAACATTACAATCATTAAATGTATGTACAAGAGACTTAAATCTTTGGTCAGCTCATATGCTGGTTGAACACTGCATCTCCCCAGAGATGCAACACCCACTGTAAATTTCATCAGACTTGCCCAGGATAACTATCAAAAGAATGATAATGCACAACACTCATCCCAAAAAACAGAAAGTATCTACAACTGCAAGCAAGACATGTCAATCATTCTGCCCCATGGGATCTAACTCCCTCTCAATCAGAAATAGAGTGGGCATCACCATTCCAAAATCCTCAATACTGAGGAATGAACAAACATAAATCAGGAATGCAACTATGGACTAAATTAGACATTATTTTCCTAGCAAAGATTAATTTTTAGCATTGATATAAAGGCAGTGGTCACCAGAGTCTCTGAGGGGAGGGAGATTGAAGAATAGGTGTAACATGGGGCATTTTTAGGACATTAGAATTGTTCTGAATTGGATTTCAGTGATGAGTAAAGAGTCTATAAAAATGTGCATTTGAAAGTGTAAATTTTAATGTAAACTATTGAGTATGGTTAGAAGCAATGCTTCAATATGTGTTCATTAATTGTAACAAATGTACCACACTATTCAAAGATGCTGTTAATGAGGAAAATTGTAGGAGGGGGACAGGTTGGGGTATATGTGAAAAAATATATATTTTTGTTGTATAATTTATGTAGTCTAATATAATTTTACAAGTAAAAAGAATTTAAAAAGGAAAAAGGAACGTGATTAGTATGCAAATACTAAACAGCAAGTAGTAAGCCTATCTGTGACTATATTGGAAAATTTGTGAGGAATAGGTTAAGCAAAAATAAGCAGGTAAAATATAGTATGGTAGGATCTCAGTTATGTCAACATATGTTTTTTGCACTTATATGTCACAACTCAATAGTGAAATGACATATAAAGGAAATAGAGAAGAACATTCAATAATTTCTCCCTGGAAAGGAAAATTTGTTTAAGGGACAAAAAGCAGAAATTTATATTTCTACATTTTCTGGTACGTTGGGTATTTTTTTTGACTGTGGAAGGAATCATTCTTCTGACTTGAAAAAAAAACCCAACATTTTAATAAGTATTAAAACCATCACATATCTGATCAGATTTTTCCAGATATAACATCATGAATTTAATTTGTTCCATTTCTTGAAAAATATAAAGTTTCCCAACAAATAACTGAGAGAAGAGAATAACAATTGTTCCACAATAATTCAGGGTGTTGGTGTTGGGTTAATGTATGGGAATTTTGCATGTTATGCATGGTTGTTTTGTAAGATCATAACTTCTCCAATAAAAAGATAAAAAAGGAAAAGAAAGAAAAAATAATTTAAAAAAACCATAATGAGATGCCACTTCAAATCCAATATGATGGCTATAAAAACAATACACAAAGTATTATTGATGAGATAAGACTTATAGCTGGAAAACTAATGGGTACATTATTTATGACCTAATTATTGTCACTTCAAATCCTCAGTGTAAAGGATGACATCATTTTCAAGGAAATGAACTCCACTTCAGTACTCTTGGCCAATACACTTAACTGTCATTTAATTAGTCAATTTTGTAGCCTCACACATAATTCAAGATGCATAAAATTGTTCTTTCAACCTCCGCTTTCCAGTGGAGAGAAAACTGTTACTCTGCAAAGTTGCGAAAGACTGCAAGAAGCAGCCAGAACAATAGAAGGAACACTCATTCCTTTGGACAAATAACCCATCTCTCCAAGGTGTTATTCCTTTTTGGGGAAGAGACCTTTATCAGACTCATTGTCTTTAAGTTCCACAGCAACTTACTGAAAGCACCTCTGAAATGAGAGAGGTTGTGTTTTTCTTAGGTAAGCATATTTCCCCAAACCTATAGGCATCTCACGTTAAGCTTCTCTTTGCTACTACCCTGTTCAAACCAGGTCTCTTGAAACGTCTAAGTAGATACATTTATTTCACCTGCTTAATTCCATTTTCTTTAAGAAAAATAAAATGATGCTTATTTTACTTTGTGTTTTTTAGATCCATGACAGTCACAGGTCCTATTGAATGATAATTTATTTCAAGTCAAGATGTTACTGAACAATTAAATCAGAATAAATGAAATTTGTGATGCATCTAGCATTCTACTGAGTATTTAAAGTAAGTTAATCTATTATCTGATTAACTTGAAGTTTCTTTTAAAATATCAATGATCCAGTTATGATCTTGAATACGTAGAAGCTGTATTTAATTTTCATAGGCACTGTTTTTCTCTCAGAAATAAATTTCAGAATTAATCTATGTCAGCCCCCTCCACACCTAAGTCCAGTTACTTCTCCTGTAATAGACTAAAGTAGAAAAAGAAATTGTAGCTGAAATTCTTAATATTGTTTCTACAAATGTATCAATAAAACAGTTTTTTGGAAACTAAAGCTGAACCAAAATATCATTAAAAATAACTAATTTCTCTAATTTAACAAATATTCCTACTACATTTCGCCTATTGGAACAAAGACAGAAGAATCACTCATTTGTGTACTGCTGAGGTAATCTTTTTTTTTTTTTTCATTTTATGCATAAATTAAAGACTACTATATGATAAATTATTCTACCCTGTTCCTAATGGCTTACTAAAAACTACTTTGCCGTAATAAAGAAGTTTTACTTTGTAACATAGGATTTGTTCTGGGTTATGGAGGGGGCTACTCTGATTATCTGGAATATGTTCCTCAAAATAACAAAGACAAATTGGTAGAATGAACAGAAAGAGGAAGATTCTAAGAAGATAAGTGAATGAGGAAATTACCACTTTTCTTACATGTCCATAGCCAAGAATCAGCATGTCTGAGAAATTGAACAACATTACCCTCATAACAGAGTTCTTGCTCATGGGATTCCCTGATGAGTGGTTGTTACAGAAACTCTATGCCACACTCTTCTTCCTCATTTCCTGGCAGCACTCATGGGGAATTTCCTCATTATCACCCTCACTACCATTGACCAACATCTTCAAGTTCCCATGTATTTCTTCCTGAAGAATTTGTCTTTCATTGATATTTGCTATATCTCTGTCACTGTTCCCAAATCCATCATGAACTTGCTGACAAATAGACATTCCATCTCCTTCCAAGGATGTGCTTCACAGATTTTTCTTTTTCTTTTTCTTGCTGGCACAGAATATACCCTTCTTATAGTGATGTCCTATGATCGCTATGCTGCCATCTGCCATCCCCTGCACTATGTGACCATGATGAACAGACGTTCTTGTGTGCAGATGGTAACAGTGTCATGGTTCAGTGGCTGTATCAGTGGTTACATTCATGTAGCAGGTACATTCTCTGTCAGTTTCTGTGGGTCCAACATAGTGAATCAGTTTTTCTGTGATATTCCATCATTGCTTATACTTACCTGTTATGGAGAAAATAATTTTGAATATGCACTTATTATAGCTAGCTCTTGTTTGGCCTTTGTATGTTTCATTTTAATGATTGTTTCTTATGTTCACATTTTCTCCACTGTTCTAAGTATTCCATCCACTCAAGGCAGGTTTAAAACATTCTCCACCTGCATGCCCCACCTCACTGTATTGACTTTGTTCCTCTTCTCTGGATTCATTGCATACTTAGGTTCCATTTCAAAATCCCCATCATCACTGAACCTCTTTATGTCTGTGTTATATTCTCTATTTCCTCCCACCCTGAATCCTGTCATTTATAGCCTGAGAAACAAGGATATGAAGATGGCCTTTGTCAAAATGTTTGGCGGAATAATGGCCTCAAAGATTAAATGTCTAAAATATTCATGACTCCATTAACTTCTATAGCATTTCTAATTATTTGTATATACTCATTTATTTTAAAATTATGTCTCTATGACTCCATTGTTCTTGCTACATAAGATTCTGCATTTTATAATGTTAAATACATCTGAAATTTTATGAGTCTTGGCAACTACCAATCCAGTAGTAATTTTCAAAGAGTTATGGTCACATCAACAGGCCATAGGTGTGGGTATTATTGTTCAATTCCCATTCATCTTCATCAACACAAATCTCTTTGTTATTTGGGACAATTATAATAGTTTCAAAATTAACATATTTTATTTCAATTACTGAGAGCACTTTCTCCCATTTTATTCTTGCTGTAATGAAAATGAAAATGATTATTCTAAATCTGATATATTTTTCTCTTTCACTTTTTATATAGTTATGTATTTTTATAAGCTATGAGAGCTGAATTTTATAAAAACACTTGTTCCTCTACTGTGGCCTTGGAAATATTGCATTCAGAATAGTGTTTGAAATAATTTATGAGCATAATATATTTTTAGCAGATGTTCCCCATCATCTAATTACATAATGACTGTTTGAGAGTCAAATAGCATAGTCATCACTGCATGGTAAATAAGAGTATATAATGATCATGAAAAATCCATATTTCTTTCATCCTCAGATTTCATATTTCCATATTTTAACCTTTATATAAATAAAATAAATAAATTTTAAAAAATAATAAATTAAATCTACTTCCAACTTGTTTTAAATTTAAATATGATTCTTTTAAATTTAAACATCCTACTTTCATTTTAACCTTCTAACCTTGAATTTTACTTTTTCTCAATTTAAATTTATTTCTAACTTTCTTATAAATTTTTATTTATTTTCATGGAAATCAAGTTTCCTTTAAGTATATTAGTCTTGTGTCTTGCTTCAGCTACCACACCACTAACCAGATCAATAATTTTCCTTTGGTTGTTATAACTTCCTGTCTTACTGTTCTGTTTTCTCCTCTAAGTTCCCAGACATGTTTCCAGGAATAACTTCCTCAAGTAAATTAGATGTGCAAAGGTCCTTCATAATGTTGAACTATAGGGAAAGATAAACTGAAACATTTTCTGTAAAATTTCTTAGAAATTTTCTCACATTGTAATTATATACAATAAATTTACATATATAACATATTGTTTGAAATAGGTGCATACTATTATAATGATTATAAATACATGAACTATAAAATCTTCTCAATTATATAAATCCTAATATTTCAACATATTTAATGTCTATGAAAATCTCTATTTTAATCTATATAAACATTTTTAATCACTTGATAACAAGTGCAAATTGACTTCCTGTAGCCTCCCACTACTTTACACTGGCTGTGGTGAGGAAGTACATCTCATCTCCACAATTTCATAGAGAAAAACATTGTTAAAATTTGAAGTTATTTGATCACTAAAAATTGCTATCTCTTGTATTATGCTTGCAATTTTTCATTACTCATGAATTTGGAGATATTTCACCTTTTCACTTGTCACTTGAAATATTCTGGGAATGTTGTATCTATGCCCTTGTCATGGAAATCTCTCAACTATATAGAAGAGTTCTATCAACTGGTGATTTTTTTTTTAAAATTTTACCTGGCAAGTAATTTTTGCAAGTGCTTCTATGATTGCTTCATACTATCTCTTGTAAAAAGTGGAATATAGAGCCTGTTAAAAAACATAATGATAGTATGAAGTGTCAATGACTTCAGATTGAATCCTGGTTATGAAACAAAACTCCAATATTAAAGAGGAAAGAAAGAAAAATCAGATTGGTATAAAGTAATGTCTGGGAAATGGCTGGATAATTTCAATACTCCATCTCTATGAAAACAATGGTGAAGCTAGCAAAGAAAATATTTTAAATGATGATTCCCAAATATTGTATTGCATGATACACTATGACCCTTAATTTGAGACAATGGATTCTGCTGAATTTTGTCCCCTCCCATCATCTCAAAATTAAAGTTCAATATCTTTGCTCATCAACAAATTACAAATTGAAACCCAAATTATCATATCAATATACAGTATTCTCATGGTAATTTTATGAATAATTGATATGAAAGGAAATAATGGAAGTTTCAATCAATAATATAATGAATTAATTGTGAAGTAGTCATGAAAGTGAAACATATACAGCAGAGAAAATGAGAAAACAAACATCTACACATTTACCATGTAAACTGGTCGCTTATAATAATCGAATGAAGAAAAGCCAAACAGAAAAAGCATTAAAGGATATACTTTCGTTTTTCTATTACCCACAAAAAGGTAAAACTTTTTTGGCTAAAAATGTCAGCATTGGTGATAGATCACAACCATCCATTCTTGTATTCCTCAAGTCTATTTGATTTCTTCCTTCAGTTTTGACTCACACTGCCTTCCAATAATTTCATCCTTGCATCTTAACTTTTAATTGTATCATTCTTATTATTAACCAGTGAGGACCTGAGTTCCAACTGAGTAGTAAACATCAAAACTCTTATGAGGACACATCAAATTTTTTTTCCTTTTAGCCTTTTTATTAGTGTGATTTTCCTCCACCAACCTGTTACTGCATACAAAGAGGCTACAAATGGTAACAATCAACTGATTTAAAGTACCTGAAATGCATGCAGATTAAAATTCCCTAAAGTACACAATCAGTTCCAAGTCTTCAGATCTGATTTTTATTTAGCAGGGACATGGTACTGCTGGGAAACCAGTTGTGTCTTTCATGCTTGTGGGCACATGGTATCACTGAAAGGCCAGGAGAGAAAGCTAGACCTTGCATTAAGGAGCAGAGGAGAACAAGGAAAAACACTGAATTTGCAATTGATGGATGACAGTATTCAGAGCTCTGTCCTCATCTTTGCATGAGGAATAATATTTTCATATAATAACCTCCTTTTCTTTAAATAAGTAAATGAATAAATAAATGTATAAATGGTCTTTGTGCCTTTAGATATATCATGATCAAAATGACTTGTTCTTTAAGATAATGAGATGTGGTAAACATTTATAAAAGATGGATATTCTTAACTTTGCCTGTGCACTACAGGTTAATGTCATAGTATTATTTCCTTGTAAAGGTGTGTGTTTTCATATTGGATGCAAAGAAAAATGGAAATTTAAAAGTAAATATATTGCTTTTGATAAGAAAAGCAATTTGTTAGAATAATTAGTAGGATTGAGTACCCATTTTTCTAAAGAATATATGCAAATAGCCTTTAAACACATGAAAAGATGCTCTACATCATTACCCATTTAGGAAATGCAAATCTAAACCAAAATAAGATGCCACTTCATACCTTCAAGGATGTATATTATTTAAAAAATCATGGAAAATAAGTGTTGGAAAAGATCAAAAGGCAGTGGAAATCTAGTACATTGTTGGTGGAAATGTAAAATGATGCAGCCATTGTGGAAAGCAATATGGTGAGTCCTCAAAAAACTAAATATAAAACGACCATTTGACCTAGTAATCAGACTTCTAGGTATATACATAAAGAGAGTGACAACAAAGTTGAAGACACACAGACTAACGTTTATAGCAGGATTATTCAAAATAGTGAAAACCTGGAAAAAATACTAATGCCCATCAACAAATGCCAGGATAAACAAAATGTGGTAGCTGCACTCACTGGAATATTGCAGTATAAGAGAAAATGAATGATAAGACATATTGCAACATGGAAGAACGTTGAAACATCATGCTCCATGAAACAAGCAATATACACAAGTGCAAAAATTATGTGATATTACTTATAAAAGAGGATGAGAAATAGCAAATTCACAGAGATAGAAAGAAGATTGGAGTGTCCTAGGTGAAGTGGGGAAGGAGGAGAGGGGAGTGTTTGTTTTTAAAAATAAAAATAAAATTACAAGAATAGTCTCTTCAACTAATGATGATGGAACAACTACATATCCACATTCAAATCAATGAAGTTGGACTTCTAGCTCACAGCAGTGGAAAACATAGGGTAATATGACCTTGAATTAAAAAATGAAAGCTTATGTGTTTATTTAGAGTTTATCCTTATGTGGGTACTGAAAATCCTTCTGTACATATTATGGCTTTCTAAGTGTAGATTCTCTATATCCCCAGTGATGTTAAATATACAAAGTCATGAGAAGAAACACAGAGACTTTTTGGTGAATGAAACCAGCAGCTAGAAAATAATTTTTGCAATATGTCCTGTGTTATCTGTGGTACAAACTCAGACATCCCTCATATATTCACACTGAAAATGAATTATTTAAAAAAAATAGGATTAACATAAAGAAAAATTAAAACTTGTATAAAAATATATTTGGAGATAATATGCTATCTAATGGTAAAACTAGTATTTAGAATGTGTATAAATATAATAGTTCTTTGAAAATTACAAGTAACTTTATAAAAATCTTATTAAAATTATATTGATATGCCCTTAAAGATTCTAAGCAGTTTATGGATTTTGAAAAGAATGAATCAAATGAATATTTATAATAAGAATCATGTGTACTAGTAACATTACAATTCACAATTCAATTGCCATAGATTTGAAAATCACTAAAAGACAGTTACTTGATAAATACTGCAGAGCAATTTGATTAATGTGTCCTAGAAACATAAAACTTAATGTTCCTAAAATCAAAAGAGAAAAATTCCAATATTTTATTTTTGTTATAAAAATATATACAACATAAAAATTGTCATTTAAATGTTTTTAATATATTTTTATTATAGAAGTTGAGGAATTACAAAACAATCATACATATGTGTAGAAGTCCCGGACAACTCTTCACAGACACTCCACACTGTTGTAGAATACATTTTACAGTTTATTAAATACTTTCATCAGACTATTACCACTAACTATAATCCATAGCAAACATTTGGCATATTTTTCCATACCCCTATTATTAACACAGTACAACTTCCACATTGAATGCAAGACTATTACAATATTTCTGTTAACTACAGTCCACTGGTTACATTAATTGTATTTTACCCATGACTCTCAACATTCCTACCAGGCTGCAATAGTGATGTACATCCTTTCTACTTGAAAGAAGGACATTCCTTCGTTTTTACTATTAACCTCAATTCTCACCCACCTCTGAGTTCACTGTGTTATTCAGTCCCTAGATTATTCTCTAGCTTTCTTTCAATTGACAGTTACATCCCTAGATTACACTGTTCAGCAACAATCCCATGGAGTATAGGTTATTAGGAGATAAGAGGAGGGCTATGAAGGAGTACTGATGCTTAATGTATATAGAAGTTTTAATTAACTTGACTATAAATGTGTGGAACAATTTTAATTTTACAAATAATTTGCAAAAATTATACTTGTAATGTGTAATCATCATCATCCATTACCAAAACAATTTCATCCACCAAAATGGAAACTTTATAACATTTAAGAAATATATGACCCACCTTTCCTCCACCCCCTAGCACATGAAACCTTTAATCAATTGACTATTTCTATGAATTGGCTTATTTTGCATGTTACATTTAAGTGGAATCATACAATATTTCGCCTTTTGTATCTGGCTTATCACACTCAGAATAATGTTTCTTTTAATTTTTTAAAAAAGATACTTATATTACATAAATGTTACACAAAAAAATATATGGATTCCCATACACCCTTCCTCCCACACCTCCCACAACCTCCCACATAAACATCCTTCATTAGTTTGGCACATTAATTGCAATTGATGAACACATCCTGGGACTTTGCCATTAAGCATGGGCTATAGTTCACATTGTAGTCCACACAATTCTGCATATTATGTGATGATATAAAATGGCCTATGTCTGTCATTGCAATGTCACTCAGGACAATTCCCAAGTCCTGAAAAGCCTGCCCACGTATTACAAATGCTGTTCCCTCTCCCTGGGCCCAGAGCTTCCAGTGGCCACTGGCTCCACATCAATGTTGTAATTTCTTCCATTACTTGAATCAGTAAATCCACTCTAGACCATAGTTCGTCCAACAGTACTGAGGAGTCTGGGATGGTGATGTCCGCTCTACCTTCAATATTCCATGGATAAGGTGGATGGGAATATCCTGCCTACAGCTACAAACTCTCCATTCCCTGGGACAGCTGTTGTCCATCATCATCTCCCTCTCAGCTGTCCTGGGTGAATCCAATGAGCTATAGAGTAGGATCTGCAGATCCACCGAAGTTCCAGGTCCAGATGGCACATGGATAACCCAAAGACTCAAGTCTCTGGACATGCATTTACAAATTCCAGCACCAAGTATAGGTTTGAATAGAAGGGACAGATGTGCCATGTGCAGGGAAGACATAGTTGAGTCTCATTCTGTCACTCTCAGGAGCACAAACTCCAAAGTATGGTCCACTGGCAGGTACAAAACTCCAGAGCTATCTGCCCTGACAATAGGACCTGGGTGCCTCCAGATCCCTCAGGATCCCTACTATTTGGGTTGGTATACACTTTGGAAGTCTATAAGGTCATACTGAGATGTGCTTAAGCGTTACCTGTGCGATGACCTCGAAACTCATTTTAAAGTCTCCTAGCCAAATGAATTCATTTGTCTTTACCTTTCCCCCCTTTTATTCGAGATCTTTTTCCAGTTGCATTGAAATTTGGCACTTGGTAGCCATCCCTCAGTGCCAAGGAGGCTCATCCCTGGAAATCATGTACCAGACTGGGAGGAAGATAATGTATTCATATGCTGAGTTTCGCTTAGAGAGAGGTCACATTTGAGCAACAAGGAGGCTCTCGGGTGTCAACCCTTAGACACCCCATAACAATAGCCTAAGTTTCAATTTCAAGAGCAAAGACTCATAGGCTTAGTCATCAATATACAGGGTCCATCAATGGATCATCCTCCTTAGTCAGTCACTGCCTCTACACTTGGGGAACTGTTGCTGCTCACTTAGGATATGGCAGAGCTCTCCAGGGTGGCAATTCAGTATTCTTTCATTTATTGAGTGATTCTCCATCCACTGTGACAATGCTCCATGAACATATGAACATTTTTATATACATTATATTTATGCTTATGTGAACTTCCTCACATGCATCTCCCATCCCTGACACCCCACACCAATGATCCACTCCCAGTCCAGTTGTAACCCTTTTCTGATCCAAAGCTTCTTCAAAGATGGAGCCATTACAATAGCCAAATACACTTAAGAGAAAAATGAAATAATAATGATAAGCTTAAATGTAAGAGATAAAATACATAAAGATTTTAAAAAACAAAAATAAAATAAAATAATTGGTATAATAAAAAATGAAAATGAAATAATTTTTTAAAATATATTTTGCCTTTCATCTCTACCACATCTGGTGTCCAGTCTGTACCAAGGCACCAACCCGTCTCATTCCCGGGTGTCTCACTATTTTTTATTTTGTTGTCAAAGAAATTATAGGTCACAGCAAAGTCACACACAGAATACAGAAGACTCTCATAAACTCAACATCCACCCCCTTCCCCTCCCATATTAATACCTTTCTTATGTGTGGATGGAAGCATTGTATAACTGATACACAAAGATTGAAACATAGCTACTAAACATTGTCAATGCTTTACAATATGGTTTACCTTTTAGACAGTACACTTTTATAAATTTTGATGATATTTACCATGTCCTGTGTCCATCATTGTAAGGTAATGTAGAACATTTCCACTGACCACAAATTACCCCATGTTTGATTTATTCAATTCCTCCATCCCCATCCCCCTCGGGCCCATGGAGCCCCCATGGCTTGATTCGTTAGATGACAAGATTCATAGTTACATACAACAAGAGTGAGGTCTTGACACCACCCTTGTTCTGGAGAGATGCCCGCCTATCTATTTCTAACAAATAGTCCTACCATAGATAGGAGTCCAATTCTTGCTGATCATTATGTGGGTCTCCATACACTGATACAACACATTATGACAGAATGAACACTCACAGACTCCCTAAAAGCCTGCTCCAGCTGTGCCCTGTCCTGAAAGTCACACAACCAACACCCTAAACCAGTAAATCGTCCGTGCATATTGCCGTAAGAGCATTCCCAAATCTTTGCTTTCAACCTCATACCCAGAAATCCCGTGTTCACCTGGTCCCTCTCCCAAACCTCCCCCCAGTAACCTGGACCTTCTAACCCATACTTCCCAATCAACCTACCTGTCAACCATGCACCATCCAACCCAATAATGTCACTAACCTCCTCTCCTGTCCCTTCAGTTTGCAAGACACTCTATCACCTTACCATAGATTACTTCCATATGGGTGATGGTTCACAATTTTCTCTTGTCTTACTATTTCATGTAAACCTATCTTTCAGACAATATCTCCCTGAGACTGCTAAATTTCCTTAATTTATATCAGTGAGATCATGTACTTTGCATCCTTCAATACCTGGCTTGCTTCCCTCAACATAAGGTCTTCAAGATTCATCCATGTTATCCCGTGTGTTAGCACTTTATTCCTTCTTACAGCTGAGTAATATTCCATTGTATATATGTATCACATTTTGTTTATACATTCATCTGTTGATGGGTACCTTGGTTGATTCCAACTTTTGGCAATAGTGAACAATGCCACTATGAATATTGGCGTGCATATATCTGTTCATGTCTTTGCTTTCAATACTTCTGGGTATATACCTAGCAGTGGAATTGCTGGATCACATGGAAGTTCTGTAGATAGTTTTTTGAGGAACCTCCAAACTGTCCTCCACATTGGCTTGACCATTCTTCACTCCAACCAGCAGTGGATGAGGCTTCCCATTCTTCCACATCCTCTCTAACACTTATAATCTGCCATTTTTTCTTTAGTAGCCATGTTTCTAATGGGTGTTAGATGGTATCTCATCATAGTTTTGATTTGCATTTCCCTAATAGCCAGCAAATTCGAGCACCTTTTCATGTGCTTTTTAGCCACTTATATTTCTTCCTATGAGAAGTGTCTTTTCAGGTCACTTGTCCATTTTTTAAATGGGTTGTTTGTCTTTTTTTTTTTTTTGGTGTAGGATTTCTTTATATATGCAGGATAATAGGATCCTATCAGATATATGGTTGCCAAATATTTACTCCCATTGGGTAGGCTGCCTTTTTCCTTTCTTGATAATGTACTTTGAGGTGCAAAATTTTTTAATTTTGAGGAGATCCCATTTATCTACTTTTTCTTTTGCTGCTCGTGCTTTGGGGGTGAATTTCATTAAACCCTTTCCTATTACAAGTTCTTGTAGATGCTTCCCTACATTATCTTCCAAGGTCTTTATGATCTTCACTCTTATACATAGATCTTTGATTCATCTTGAGTTGATTTTTGTATAAGGTGTGAGATGGTGATCCTCTCTCATTCTTTTGGAAATGGATATCAAGGTCTCCAAGCACCATTTGTTGAAGAGGCCATTCTCTACCAAGTGAGTGTGCTTGGTGACCTTGTCGAATGTCAGATGACTGTATACGTGAGGAATGTATTAGAACTCTCAATTCGGTTCCAGTTGTCACTACGTCTATCCTTGTGCCAATATAATGCAGTTTTGACCACTGTAATATTGTAGTATATTTTAGAGACAGGTAGTGTGATACCTCCAATTTAATTTTTATTTTTCAATATATCCTTGGCAATTCGGGACCTCTTACCCATACAAATAAATTTTGAAGTTAGTTTATCCAATTCATTAAAAAAATTGTGTTGATTTTTACTGGGATTGAATTAAAATTGTAGATTAGTTTGGGTAGTGTAGACATCTTAATGATATTTAGTCTTCCTATCCATGAACAGGGAAAGTTCTTCCATTTATTTAATTATTCTTTGATTTCCTTTAACAATCTTGTTTCATTTTCTGTACATAAGTCCTTTACATCTTTAGATAAATTTATTCTTAGGTATTTGATTCTTTTAGTTACTATTATAAATGGTATTTTTTTCTTGATTTCCTCCTCAGATTGCTCGTTATTGGTGTACAGAAATGTTACTGATTTTTTTTAAAGATTTATTTATTTATTTATTTATTTATTTATTTATTTATTTAT